>OMOU01095044.1:1366-18677 GCA_900312585.1 Malacocephalus occidentalis
ACGTGTAACACTTTATTTTAGAGGATGCTGATGGAGCAGGCGAGGGTTCATCCTCCAGCCAGATTCAGAGCCCGGGCGATGGGGAAGAGAAGGCTGAGGGCACATAATGCCATTTGTTTACTACAATCACAGGCCCTTCAGATGAAGGGACCACTCGTACGCTGTCGGGCCAGATGTGGCATGACAATGCAGATGGAGTAATTCAGCAGAGTGACAACACAAACAACATGTTTGTTGTTGAATGGATGAAAGAACAATTATGTTGTACATTATATGATGGGCTCAGTTTCAACCAAAAGCATTTATTCTTTGAATGTCAACTATATAGTTGCAGGATTGTCTTTTTTTATTAGTTTGAAATGTAAAACATTCCATTAGCTAATGTAAAATACGACTTGTATCTTCTCTGTGGTTTACGATGACATGTTCCAATGTTAATCTTGGCCTTTTGTGTGCTTTTCATTTCTATATCGACACTCAACGGCAAATGAATATTGTGTGTATGCCAAGTCTGCATAGTTTTACATTGCAGTATACACATACCCTGTAAAAAGATGCATTTCAACCTTGACTGCCGCTAATAAATATTGTGATTTAGACGACATATATTTACTATGGGTGAGTTTTTGAAAATTGTTCATATTAAATATGAACAGGTGTGTGCCATACTATGCTTATTTACATAGACACGTATAATCTCCATTAGAGTAGATGAGGGATATACTTAGTACCATCGGGAGGCGCCAGAGACAATTATGCTCTTGATCAAATAAGAAGCATTAATAATAGTAGCGACCCAGTGAAGACTGGGTAGCGCGTCATAGGCGAACTCCTGCCTTTCGGCCAATCAGTAGCCGGTATGTGTCATTGAGGGTACGGGCTGGTGATTGGGTGAGAGGACGAGAGGGTCTTTTGGTTGTTAGGGTTTTGCGTCTGGTGTTAGTTGGCGTGGTCCTAGGTAGAGACACGAGTGTTAGCAGTTAGGCTAAGTTGAACGTAATAAAGCTCCTGTTTTGGAATACACACCTGACTCCGGCTGGTTGTTACAGTATGCTTGTGTATTCAATTCTCATTTGAATGAGACGTTTACATGGATAGAAGTGGGCCTACAAGTATGTTCCACTTGATAGGATATTCAGCGTGTACCTGAAACCCTGACGGACAGGGGGAAAAAAGCCGCCTTTCTACAGTAGCAACATGGGAACTGTATAGCTAGGTCCACTGTGTGCCAAATTAACACAGACGGGCATGGGTGGCCGTCTTTATTCGTCGGCAAACAGAAATCTCATCGGATCGGAATTAATCATGGGATGGCCGTGAATGCACTTAAGGACAATGACCTGTCAAACTGGATGATTCCAGCTGAGTGGTTCTCCGCCGACACGTGATCCATCACCTGCCCTACGCCGACATAAGACATTTTACCCTAGATTTACGAAGTTGTACCCACCCTAGGCTATTAATTCTGCTAGCAGTCCTAACATTAGCTCATGCTGTAGCCATAATTAGAAAAACAACAACTAAAAACAGTGTTAAATCATGTCTAGATCATGTTATTATTAGAAAGTGTACGTAAAAGACAACGATGTTATCGTGGGTTTAGTTGAGCTTGAGCCTTTGACACCCAGTGCGTGAGCACTTTGACCGATTTTAAACGGCGTGGATAAAGGGGGTCTATTTAGACCAATCATGGCTTGGGGAACATCTCGTGAGCCAATGACAGGCCACCCGGGCGGACATATTAATGACTGAGAAAATTATTCAACCGATTAAGAAAACTTTCTGGCAACTGCGCTCTTTTTACTATTTTTACCCGACTGCGCATAGAGCACCAGCATGGTTGATGCATTCTGTGCCACTAGATCTCTTTTACCCTCGGAGAGGAGTTTGACGAGATCACCGCCGACGACAGAAACTGCAAAGTAGGCCTACATACGCAATGACAACTTTATTATTAGGCTAATCAAACAGTAGTGCAAAGGCTGTTCAAACAATGTGTTCAAAAATAATATTGGGATTGTTTTTGGCAGATATTGAAATTAATTAATGATTGGTTGATTGATTTGTGATTCACTATTCATCATGAAATGTCGCTGAAAACTATTTCAAAAATACCTTCTAGTGAAAGTGTGTAAGCCATGCCTTCTCTGCAGCACATAAAATAAAAATTGAGTTATTGACAATGCTAAATACTATTAATAATGGCAAGACGTACATACACGCAAGTTAGTGCTAGGGTTGGGAGAGGGAGGTGAGGCGTTATGCAGCGTCCAGGTGAAAGCTCATTCCACCACTGTGGTGCCAGAACAGAGAGTTGGGACTTGGCAGGTCGATGTTTGCCTGTTCTTTGTGAAGTTGTTCAGCGGAACGCTCCAGCTGGGGCGTGGGATCTGACCATTTTTTTGGAGGTAGGTAGAGCAGTTCCGTTGTCCCGCTTGCAGGCCAGTACCAGTGACCTATGTGAGAGATTGCCGCGAGCCAGTGGAGGTCGCGGAAGAGGGGCGTTACATGGGAACATTTTGGTAAATTGAACAGCGCTGCTGCGTTCAGGAAGGTTTGATTGCAGAGGCAGGGAGTCCAGGCGAGTGATGACGAGCGCTTGGACCATAGATGGCATAGTAATTATCTGTTAGAGACATATAACGTTGTTCACAACTATCTAAATACTTTCAACCGCTTTTAGCGAGATTCAGCAACTTTTCAAAATATATTTTTTCTTATACTTTACAGACTATCCTCTCCTTGGATGGGTATAAACTTGGCAAAGAAACCACGTTTGTCAGAGAAATTAAGGACGGAAAGCTGGTCATGGTAATGAAACATAAATTACAGATTACATGAATCATTATCCCGCTATTATTTTGTTTACATTTATTTAACTAGAATTGAAGATTCCCCACCCTTTATGGGTCTGGTGGAGACAAAGCTGCTGGACCCTGTTGTGAGCATGGCTCTGTCAGCGGGGGTCTCTCGCCTCTCGGAGAAGGGGGCCGCCATGGTCGGTCCCCCTTCCGAGTCGCATCAAGTGTTTTACTCCCGCTACTCTGTTTCCCAAAAAGTGAGGATGGATGAGACCCATCCTGGATTTCCGCAGACTGAACAAATCAGTTGCGTCGAAAGAATTCCAGATAGGGTCAGAGCTCTGCTCCGATACATAAAGAAGGATGTTCACGTCTTGGATCGCAAGGACGCTTACTTCTGTAGGGCATCCGCAACACTGGTTCCCCAAGATCCTCCATTCACTGCCCTTTCACACCTTGTGCTGAGTGAATCATTAGTCTACTATTATGTTGCCATGTTTTCCACTGAGATGAAAGACTATCCCCGATCTAACCACCAGGGGCAGCAGCTCGAGACCTGTCATTCGGCCCCGCCCCTACCTCGTCTCCCAGAAGCAGAGGCCAAGAGTTCGCCCAGTGACGTCGATCATGCATCACCTAGTCTATATCAATACAGGCTCTTGTTACACTTTCTCTCCTCTTCCATCTTCTGTATGTTCTCTCACAGCAAGGGATTCAACTCGGATCTGGCGCTCTGCCTCCTGGACCGGACCGACCCAGCCCTCTTCACCTCCTTGCCGGACGTCGCCAGCTGATCAACACTCCCTCTGGTCATCGTATGAGTTTGGGTCCTTCCGCCTCGACCCTGCGCGTTGTGTGACGGTAATTACCCGGTTATTAGACTAGAAGCTACGATGAGGACAAGTCCCCTACCAGCCGAGCTGTAGCGTGAGACCCCCGCGTAGCCCCATCTACAATAACCAGAAGCATCGGTTGCATTCCCCTTTCCCATTTTATGAACTTTGGTCTTCTGATCTTCCCCATGTGCCAGGCCTCGGAGTCGTAAATGCTATCTTGTTTAGGCCACGCCAAACCAGAACCCCCACTTATCACAACCAAAGCCCCTGATCATTGATTTAGGCCTGAATAGCCACTAAAAGTGTCTATTGCCTTCGCAGGGTCGATCGATCTAAATACCCTGTAAGTTAAGCCCTGTGTTCTAGCTTATATCCGGGCCCCCTCCTCACAGCCCCACTCCTCTGTTTTATGATTCTTTGGTCCCCTTTCGGCAGCCATTTTATGTATACACACACGCACACATTCACAAGCGCGCGGACACGTACGCCCAAGCACACACACACACACACACACACACTCACACCAGGTTGTGCAATGCTTATTGTATTTACGGAACGTTTACGTTATGCCATTTGCCAACTTGAATTTAATAAACATTCTTATATTATAACTGTTGTGGATATTGCTTGAACGTTGTGTTGAAGCCAGCCTCTGTCATGTAAAATATGAACATATACTATTTGCACTGTAGATTCAGGATATTCTTATATATATATCTTATATGCACTGTAGACTCTGTATCATTTCCGAGGATACCTCTGCCCATACGGTACATACCCCAATGTATATTCTGCCTATTCTGTACATTCCTCAATGCATGGCGTTCACCGTATATAGACAAATCGATATGCACTCCGCAGATTCAGTATATTCCTGTAGTTGGTGTACATTCTCTGCATATTCTGCTCATACGGCTACTGTCACTGTTACCGTTCACTGTCATACTGTCGTTATACTTGTATACTTGTATACTCTCATCATATTGTTGTTATACTGTTGCACTTTTGCTACTGCTTTGCACTTCTGGTTAGATGCTAACTGCATTTCGTTGTACTGGTATGCGTACTCTGTGCAATGACAATAAAATTAAATCTAATCTAATCTAAAGTAAAGAACTCCGAAGCCTTCACCATTCCTATAAAAATGATTAATCATAATTCTACTTTAATAGTTTGGTAAAAGATATGAGACTGATTTCACTGTTTGGTTATTGGTCCCTGGTTCCAGGGTGGTGCCCCGTTATCATTAATAGTTTTTTATTGTAATAACTATATTATATATTGTATATATAATAATATTGTATGTATAATAACAGTGCTGAAGGTGTTGTTGCACTTCCATCACCTGGTGCACGGCTGATCAGAATAGACACCGTAGTGGCGCCGGCTTATGTGAACAGACAAGGTGGGTGCACTCCTCTGCCCTGCATCAGTTGAGCTTTGGCTGTGGATTCTCAGCCTTGAGAGCCTTGCACATCCCCGGTGTTCAGAATGTTGGGGCGGAACTGATGTCCTGGGTGGCCCTTGTGCAGACGAGTGCCGTCTACATCTGGACATTGTCAGACTGATCTAGCAGAGGTTCAGGATGACGAAGTGTGATGTCAGATGAACAGTTACCCATGAACGGTGAACTCCAAAAGATATAGCCAAACTGAAAATACTGAAAAGTTAAAATAGATACTGATTCAATCTAATGCATTTCACATTGCACTGTGCTCTTTGTGGTGTCCCAGCACAATATCCCCACATCTCAATTTTGTGTATGTAGACGTGTGTTCAAAGTTCAAAGTTCAAAGTTCTTTTATTTGTCAAATGTGCTATATTGACATACAGCACAGATGAAATTACATGCCTCTCAGGCCCAGGTGAATTTGTGAAATAAAAGACACAGTAAACACTAAGACAATCTAAACAGTGAAAACAATCTAAACAGTGAAGACAATCTAAACAGGAAGACAATCTAAACAGCGAAGACAATCTAAACAAAAGACAATCTAAACAGTGAAGACAATCTAAACAGTATGACAATCTAAACAGTGAAGACAATCTAAACAGGAAGACAATCTAAACAGCGAAGACAATCTAAACAAAAGACAATCTAAACAGTGAAGACGATCTAAACAGTATGACAATCTAAACAGTGAAGACAATCTAAACAGTGAAGACAATCTAAACAAGAAGACAATCTAAACAATATAAGCAGTATAAACAGGTGTGTGTTGTTTCTAGTACGACTACAAAAGGAAGAAGAGTTTATAAAGAACGTAAGTTCATCACATGGTTGTGCCAGTACTTGAGTGCCTTTTACCCATTCAAGATGAGGTTGATTTGCCATCGTTCATAGGCATACCCCTTCTGTCTTGGAGATTAAACCAATATCTGAGACAAGGCTCCAGCGAGTTGAAGATATTCTCTCATATTTAGGGTATCGAAATGTTGTGTATGCAAATCAAAAAGAAATTATGTTTACCTGATATGCATGCCTGCACCCAGATCTCCCTGCTACTTTTGTCTACTGTGCCTTCCGATTACCCCAACTCAGATGAGGGAGTAGGGGTACGATTTTGAATCAGTGCAACATGTCTGAGACTATCAGAGACCACTTCCCCAGATTAACCATATACCCTGCTTTGGGTAACCATGACTACTGGCCTCAGGTGCAGTCCAGTCCCTTTTACATTTTGGTTAGCCCTGGGCTAACTCTTCCATAGCTATGGGCTACGGAGGGGGTTCAGAACAGTGACATTTTCACACAACAGTGTTGAAATACTGTTATTATTGACTAGCACTGAGCACCAGCATCTACACTTCATATTACATAATTGCCTCTTCATTCGATTGTTATTGGTTATAATAATAAGTGGCCTGACCCGCCTCTAGTTCAGTGGCCTGACTACAGGCATTCATTTAAGAATACATTAATTCATAACTAGCTCTGAAAGCAGGATACATAATTGCAAGCATACATTCAAGTGTAAAACTATTGTAAAATTTGCATCAGCCGGACTCGGAACATGATTCCAGCCGGGAAATGTAGTTCCAGTCAGGCCACCCCAGTCCCGGGGGGGATTATGAAGTGATGACGTGTTACGGCTCTGCCTCAACATAGTCCTCTGCCTCTCGCTCCGCTCGCACCGTCAAGGCACCGCCCCCCAAGGGTGAAGCCCCCCCGCCAGCATCTCGGTTCGCGCTCCGTCCCCAGGTGTGAAGAGTCGGGGGGAATTGTGTGAACGCACTCACGGTCGTTTTTCTGCGCACCTGTTCCCATTCACAATCAACCCTCCCTCTGCCTATAAGACCCAGTTCACCCCTTCACTCAAGTCCAGATCTTCCCAAAGTCTAACCCTATGGATCAACCAATGTTTTTCACCCGACTCTGATCCCGAACCCATCGCCGTGTCCTCCCGAACCCATCGCCATGTCCTCCCGAACCCATCGCCGTGTCCTCCCGACTCCTGATCCCAAACCCATCGCCGTGTCCTCCCGCACCCATCGCAGTGTCCTCCCGAACCCATCGTCGGCAGAGCCCAGAGGCTCTGCCTGCGCCGACCCCGCCGGAGAGCCGGAGGCTCTGGCTGCGCCGACCCCGCCGGAGAGCCCGGAGGCTCTGCCTGCGCCGACCCCACCGGAGAGTCCGGGGACTCTGCCAACGCCCACAACCGCACTGACTACCCCGCCCGTGACTCCGATGATGTCCCCACCGGCTGCGGCCGCCCCATCTCCGGTGTCTCTGCCCCCGGAGCCTCCAGATCCTGCAGAGCGTCTGCCCAGTGGTTCCTGCTCAGCCTCTGCCCTGCCTCCGGGCCGCCCACCTGAACTTCCCCCCTTGGTCCCTCCTCCGGACCCCCTCCACCCTTCCAGCTCAACGCTCCGGTCCGGTCACCAGACTCTACTCACCCCCAAGGGTGAGCCCCCCCCCACAGCATCTCGGTTCGCACTCAACGAGCGCTCCGTCCCCAGGTGTGACGAGTCGGGGGGGAATTGGGTGAACGCACTCACTGCTGTTTTCTGCACACCTGTTCCCATTCACAATCAACCCTCCCTCTGTCTATAAAGCCCAGCTCACACCTTCAGTCGGGGCCAGATCTTCCCAAAGCGTAACCATATGAATCAGCCAATGTTTGTCACCCAACTCCTGATCCTGAACCCATCGCCGTGTCCCCCTGAACCCATCGCCGTGTTCTCCCGAACCTTGATCCCGCACCCATCGCCATGTCCTCCGACTCCTGATCCCGCACCCATCGGCGTGTCCTCCCGAACCCATCGCCGTGTACTCCCGACTCCTGATCCCGCACCCATCGCCGTGTCCTCCCGAACCCATCCCGTGTCCTCCCGACACCTGATCCCGCACCCGTTGCCGTGTCCTCCCGAACCCATCGCCGTGTCCTCCCGACTCCTGATCCCGCTCCCATTGCCGTGTCTTCCCGAACCCATCCCATGTCCTCCCGACTCCCAAACCCCTCGCCGTGTCCTCCCGAACAGCTCGCCGTGTCCTCCCGAACCCATCGCCGTGCCGTCCAGACTCAAAGCTAGACCCATCGCCGTGCCCTCCCGACTCAGATTCTGGACCCATCTTCTGCTCACGAACATCATCTCCCTGTTTGCGTGAGCCATAATAAAACGCATTAACCCCTTCATCTCTTGTGTCATGCGCCCAGCACCCAGCCCTAACAGTCTCAAAGGGCTTTACAGGCCACAACAGCCAAGTGATCATTATGATACCCCCTGAGCCCAAACCCCCCCTAAGGGCAAGAAACAACTCCCTTAATTAACAAGGAAGAAATCTTGAGAAGGAACGCAGAGTGGGGGATCCCTCCTTCCAGGGATGGTTCGGAGTGCAAGGGGTGTCAAACGGGCATGAGAAAAAAGGAGGGGGTAGCACAGCATAACAGTAACACAGTACAGATGGTAATGCAAATAGCATTTTTTTAGATGGTGCTGGCTGGAGAGCAGGCTTGTGGCCGCCAGGTCGGGTGGCCAGGAGTCCAGTCATGGTCACAGCAGCACACTATGAGATGGGAGACATGATGGTTAGATGGAGCATGGGGAGCTAAAGGCAACCTCTACCCTAGTACCTATCGGCAGCTAGTAGGCTAGTGATGACAGTGTGAATGATTTAGCTGTAATTGGAGCTGAGGGGCACTCCTAGCAACCAAAAGCGAGGGAAAATAGGTGGGTTTTAATTCTGGCCTTGAAGATATCAGCAGAGTCTGCCTCCCTGATTACAGGTGGCAGACTGTTCCACAAATAGGGTGCTCTATACACGAACGCCCTGTTTCCTACTGATTTTTTATTCACTTTTGGAATTGATAGAAGGCCAGCCCCTGAGGACCAGAGCGGCCGAGAAGGCTAATAGAAACAATAATCAACCCTCCCTCTGCCTATAAGACCCAGTTCACCCCTTCACTCAAGGCCAGATCTTCCCAAAGTCAGGTATGATGGTGCAGACCCATGCAAGGTCTTGTAGGTAATAAGCAGCACCTTAAAGTCTGATCTGGTGGTTATTGGGAGCCAGTGGAAGGAAACAAGAATAGGAGTAATGTGGTCGAACTTCCTAGTTCTCATTAGAAGTCTAGCAGCAGCGTTCTGCACAAGCTGGAGGCTTTTCATAGTGGAGTTCGGTAAGCCAGAGAACAGTGCATTGCAGTCATCCAGTGTGGATGACATAAATGCATGGATGAGTGCCTCTGTGTCCGCATCTGATAGCATTGGGTGAATCTTAGCAATATTCCTAAGGTGGAAGAATGCTATTCTGGCAATACTTTTCACATGCTGGTGAAAAGAAAGCATAGGGTCTAAAAGGACACCTAGGTTCTTGAAGAAAGGACTTTGGGAAACAGTAGATCCCTCTAAGCACAGTGAGACATTTTCAAGTTGTGAATGTTTATGTTTTCCCGGTATTTAGTAGCAGATAGTTTTGGGACATCCATTTTTTTATTTCAGTCAGGCAGGATTTGACCTTCTTGATCTCAGTGGAATCCTTTGATCCAATCGGAATATAGATTTGGGTGTCGTTGGCATAGCAGTGAAAGCTAATTCCATAGCAGCGGATAATATCGCCGAGAGGGAGAATGTAAATTGCAAAGAGCAGTGGACCAAGGACTGACCCTTGGGGAACACCAAAGCTTAGGTTGTAATACTTTGATTTTGAGTCATTACAGACAACAAATTGTGTTCTATCTGTAAGGTAGGATCTAAGCCAGCAGAGAGCAGTGCCTTTGATGCCAACGTAGTGTTAAAGATGATACAGAAGGATGCTATGGTCAATGGTGTCAAAAGCGGCGCGAAGTTCAAGCAACAACAGCATGGGACTTGCTGTCCATGGTAAGGAGGAGGTCGTTCACCACTCTGGTCACAGCAGTTTCAGTGGAGTGTAGAGTCCTGAACCCAGACTGAAAGGGTTCAAATACATTATTTACATTATTTATCTTGAATAGAGGTTTTATTACAGCACGCTTGAAACTAGGGGGAACTGTTCCAGTAGACAGCGACATGATAGGTTCATGATATTGAGCATGGCCATTCCAACCGTTTGGTAGAGCTCTTTTAAGACCTTGGTAGGGACAGGATCTAGCATACAGGTAGTCGGTTTAGAAGACTGTATTAGCTTATCAAGCTCAGCCAGCGAGATTATGCTGAACTGCTGAAATGTTAGTTCAGGGAGGATACGTGGCGCTAGACCTGTCAAATGATCATAATGATCGGTAGAGGAGGCATCAATTACTTTTCTAATTGATTCTATCTTATGCTCGAACTCCAGAAAATTACTTGCAGTAAAGGAGGAGTTCATTTTGTGAGGTTGTTTTTGTGTCAGCTCTTTCACAGTGTCAAAGAGGAACTTCGGGTTGTTCTTATTTAAATTGATATTATTAGAGAAATAGGCCTTTCTGGAGTTAGATAATGCAATTTTGTAGATAAGCAGGCTACCATGCTATGCGCGATAGAAGACTTCACGTTTCTGCAGACTTTTTTAAGGGTGTGAGTGTCTTCATTGAACCAAGGCGCTGGTCTTTTCCCTTTTAACTAGAGGGGCAGCAGAATCAATTGCTGCAGATAGGGTGGTGTTAAACGCATCGGTGAGGCTATTCACAGACCCCCTGAAATCAGCCAGAGGAGCAAGTAACAGGGGTAACTTATCTGCCATGGCTGTGGTAGTTGCAGGTATGATACGACGGCAGCTATACGTAGCTTGGCAGTCATCCCTCGAGCAAGATACCACCACCTGAAACATGAGCAGACAGTGATCGGAGAGAGCCGAGGTATAAGTAGGCATAGGATCTGTAATTTCACATAAATCTGTAATTTCAACTACACGGGACATGACAAGGTCCAATGTGTTTCCACCGGTGTGAGTAGGCTGCTGAACATGCCATTCGAAGCCAAATGTGTCAATAATAGTTGTGAATTCACATAGTTAGTATGGGAGATGTTTCCAGTATATATATATATTTTTAAAGTATTTGTATGCTAATATATTATGTGTGTGTATTAAGTGTGGAGAAAATGCAGAGAATGTTTGGAGGGCCACTTGTGGTTGTATTCGGGTGTGTCATGTCATGTTGAAACATCGTCTGTTTCCGCCACGTCTATACCCTAAACATTCCGGATGTCACCTGGACATGATATATGTTGTTGTGTGTGGTCAGATACAGGCTGGACATCCAAATATGGACATGAGCCATAGGGAACCAATTATCAACGTCTGGACATGTTGCATAGCACAATAGGGTTTAAAAGACAGAGCTCGAGAAGGGTGTGGCAGTCTTCTCTGCAGAGATGGCTCAGGCTTTGTGTTGCTATTGGTGGCAATAAAGTCTTGATTCCTTCATACTTGGTCTTCTTGATCTCCCTCTTACGAATGTTAGAGTATTGATACATCTACAACATTAGGTGGAGTAACTTCATTACGTGGCAGGTAGACTGGTTTTAACCAGATGATTTCCTGCATTCTGGTGAATTTTTTCCCCGCCACCTGCTCAGGCGCCGGTGTTATGATAGCCGTGTCATCCAAATATTGAGCTGCCTAAGCACTGGCCTGGCCCGCCTCTTGTTCAGTGGCCTGGCCCGCCTCAAGTTCAGTGGCCTGGCCTGCCTCTAGTTCAGTGGCCTGGCCGCCTCTAGGTCAGTGGCCTGGCCTGCCTCTAGTTCAGTGGCCTGCCTCTAGTTCAGTGGCCTGGCCCACCTCTAGTTCAGTGGTCTGACTACCGGCATTTTTCCATCTGTGACCTGCAGGTCATATAGATGGCCAGACCACCGGGAAAAATCCTGGTGCTCCGGATGTCCAGCCTGATTTGTATCGTGAGCAAATTATATTCTTTGCTAGCTCTCACGGGCCACGTAAAATGAAGTGCTAGGCCGGAATCGAGTTTGGCACATGTATTAGATGATTTGTTACACAGAACTTCTGGGAAGTCATAATTTAAAACTGTTTTGATATGTACAGGCAAAAAAGTAGCCAATGGTTCCTCATACCACTGTGGTTCATGCCGCAAGCAGATGTCTGAAGAGAAACAGAATGTGAACTTGTGGAATGGTCTTAGTATCTAGTTAGTTTTCCTCGCCAATGTCCGATCTCTGGTGAACAAAATGGATGAGCTACGACTACAGATTACAACCCACAAATGGATTTCTATGGACGACTCCGGTAAGACCAGAGGTGGTGGACTGTGTACTATCATTGAGAGTCATTGCTCACCTAACAAAGAGTTTCTTATGGTTAAGTGCAGACCATTCTACCTGCCCAGAGAATTCACTGCTACCTTCGTGACCGCCGCCTAAAATTCCACCTGATGCTAATGCTAAGCTAGCCATGCAGGAGCTACAGTCTGTCATTAGCATATGTATATGTATTCACACTGTTAGTTATCAGCTTATAATGAATAACGATCCTAGGAAATGATTAATTATTACAATTTAAAAAAGGTATTCATCTGAATGAATGATAACGGGGCACCACACTGGAATCAGGGACCAATAACTAAGCAATGGAGTCAGTCTCATATCTTCATATCATATCCAAAACTAGTATAATAGAATTAGGATTTAATAATTAATAATGAATGACAATTATATGAATAACTGAGGATGGTGAAGGCTTTGGAGTTCTTTACGCGACAGAGGCTGGCTTCAACACAACATTCAAACAATAACCACAAAAGATGTAATAGTAAAAGGAGATTTATTAGCAAAGAAGATTAAGTATAGTCATGAATGTATTACGATACAGTAGTGTTATGACCCTGGGCCATATATATGCATGTGTGTATAATCTCTGTTGTTCCTCCCTGCCTCTAGTGGCGATGTGCTGCTGTGCTACAGGTGTCCGCAGATTGGAGGGGAGGATGACGACTGGCCCTTTAAAAGGAGGCCGCTGGGACCTATGGGCGCTCTCTCCCTCTTTCCGGGCTCCCGACTCCACGTCGTGCCGGTCTAAACCGATGTGTTACCGCCCCAAAAGCAAACTCATTTGTTCTAGCAGTCCTGGTAGGGGTGTGCAGCCTATTTATTTGTATTATCATTTTCTCCTGTGTTGGTTAGGGAGGTAGGGAAGTCTCCTGTATCTTTTTTTTGTTTCGGATAGGTTAATTAGTAAATTCTTTTTCCAGATTGTTATGTTTATTATTTTGGCGAAGCACACCCTGAGATACAAACATTGAATAAATAGTCTGTTTGGACTGCAACTATCGTAGCACTGGTGGTTTTTGGAAGCGGAAAAGAGGGGGAAGTCATTCGTTTTCCTCCGGTTTCCCCTAGGCTGGGCGTAACAAGTAGAGAAACATACAAAAGATAACTATACCAAAGATAACCCTATAAAAGATATAACCATACACAAGGTATAACAATACACAAGATGCAACCATACACTAGATATAGTGAGGTTTGTTGTGTGTGTGGCTAGGTATGGCTATGTGTTTCTATGCGTGGCTAGGTATAGCTATGCGTGGCTAGGTGTAGCTAGGTGTGGCTAGGTGTAGCCATGCGTGGCTAGGCAGCTAGGTTTAGCTATGCGTGCTAGGTGTAGCTTCTATGACTCCAACATCCCCCACATGGTCAATCTAGGTTGTTTGTGTCGGGCCTCCGCAACCCTGGTTCCCCAAGATCCTCCTTTCACTGCCAATTACCCTCAACATATGAAGTAACCTCGCCAAAGCCACCAGAGGGCAGTATTTGTAATACCCGAGATAGCCACCAGGGGGTAGCACTCATAATGCGTGAAGTCACCACCAGGGGGCAACAGCTCGAGGCCTCGGTCCCGACTCATTCTTTTAAACCCTGAAGGCTCTTTGTTCATTCCCCCATCCTGTAACGCTACGTTTGTACCACCAGGCTCCCCAATTGTGTTCCCCGTTGCGTCTCTCCTGTTCGCACCCCCCGTTGGACCCAAAGGTGCCAAGAATTTGGTCCGTATAGTGGTAATTATATGTTTATTAGACGTAAGAAGCTAAGTGAGGACGAAGTACCTCGTTTGTTTAAACTCTACCAGCTCCAGCTGTAGTGCGACATTCCCTTAGCTTAAAGTCTAGAATAACCAGTAGCATCGGTCGTTTTCCCTGCGAATCATGCAGTATTGTCGAAGGATAGAAGGGCATTAGAGTCCCCTCTTCAAAATCCCGACATCAACGATGCTGCTGCTCAACCTGAACGCCACATTGACGCACCATCGCCGAGCGGGACCCAGGCCATCGTCTTCACGCAGACCCGCGAACAAGGCCTAGTTCGTGGTCCAGATCGTCCACCAGCGGATCTCTCGACCTACGTGATCACCCGACGGGGCCCACGACGAAACCAACCACGTTCCGCACCTTGAATGTGGCATAGCCCCGTGATCGCCAGACGGGCGACCCCCAGCCGAACAGAGAGCACCAACCAGCGGACCCAACACGGTTCCGTTGGAAAGAACAAAGCTGCTTTTATTGTTGCGGGTGACTTCAACTACTCCAAACTGAAGACTGTACTCCCCAAATTCCACCAACATGTCTCATGCCCCACTAGAGGAGAAAAGACCCTGGACCATGTCTACACCAATGTAGCTGGTGCATAAAAGCCTCCCCCCTCCCACACCTGGGCCAGTCTGACCATCTCTCCCTGTTCCTACTCCCCATGTACTCCCCTTTGATCAAAATAGTTAAACCGTCTGTAAGGACTGTCAAGATCTGGCCAGAAGGAGCACACTCGGCACTTCAGCTTGGTTTTGGAAATAGAGACTGGAGGGCGTTTGCCACTCAGGCTTCATGTGGCACCCACAGGACATTGACTGCTATGCCTCCTCCGTCATGGACTTCATAAACACTGAGGTCAACAAAGTCACCGCCACAAAAAGGATCACCATATTCCCGAATCAGAAGCCCTGGATGAACAAAGAGGTCCGTCTAATGTTGAAAGCTTGCGATGCCGCTTTTCGATCAGGTGATGCGCGAGCCTACAGCTCCTCCAGAGCTAACCTGAAGAGGACAATCAAGGAGGCCAAGCTAAGCTACAAGCTAAGGCTCGAGAACTTCAAGAAATCCGACGCATGTGGCAAGGCATCCAGGCCATTACAGACTACAAACCCACCAACTCCACACTACCATCCAGCGATGCTTCCTTCCTGGATGAGCTGAACACGTTCTACGCTCGCTATGAGAGGTCACAACCATGTGGGGGCCATCAGGCCCGTCCTTCCTGTAGACCACCAGCCACTAACACTCTCCCCCTCCGATGTAGGTGCGGCACTGAGCAGAGTGAACGCACGGAAGCCCCTGATGGCATCCCCGGTCGGGTGCTCAGGGCCTGCGCCACACAGCTGACTGGGGTCTGGACTGACATCTTCAACCTGTCACTAGCCCAAGCAGTTGTCCCCACGTGCTTCAAAACCACCTTCATAGTGCCGGTGCCCAAACACTCCACCGCCAAGAGCCTTAACGACTTCCAACTCGCCAGAACAGGAGCACGGAGGATGCCATATCCTCGGTGCTACACTCTGCTCTCTCCCACCTGGCCAAGAACAAGAGCACCTACGTTCAACTCAGCATTCAACACCATCATCCCCTCCAAGCTGATATCCAAACTTCTTCAGCTGGGTATCAACATCTCCCTCTGCAACTGGATAATGGACGTCCTCACCAACAGACCCCAGTCTGTCAGACTTAACAACAACACCTCCTCAACACTCACCCTGAACACCGGGGTGCCACAAGGCTGCGTGCTGAGCCCTTTGCTCTACTCCCTGTTCACCTACAACTGCATAACTGTACATGGCTCTAACTCCATCATCAAGTTTGCAGACGATACTACGGTGGTGGGCCTCATCAGCGACAATGATGAGACAGCCTTCACGGAGGAGGTCCAGCAACTTCAAATTCCTGTGTGTTCACATCTCCGAGGACCTCTCTTGGTCCCTCAACTCTTCCGCCCTGGTCAAGAAGGCTCACCAGCGCCTCTTCTTCCTGAGGAGACTGAAGAAGGTACATCTCTCCTCTCAGATCTTGGTGAACTTCTACTGCTGCACCATCGAGAGCATCCTGACTAACTGCATCACAGTCTGGTATGGCAACTGCACCGCCTCAGACAGGACAGCACTGCAGAGAGTCATGAAAATGGCCCAACGCATCACCGGCTTCCCCCTCCACACCATCGAGGCTGTCCAGCACAAGCACTGCCTGTGAAGGGCACGCAGCATTGCCAAGGACAGCTCCCACCCCCATCACAATCTCTTCAGCCTCCTACCCTCCGGGAGGCGCTACAGATCCCTCCGGACCCGGACCAGCAGATTTAGAGACAGCTTCTTCCCCAGGGCCATCGCTCTTCTGAACTCTTCAACCCAGTGAGTTGTCCAACCCCGACATCTGCACACCTGCAGTATTCCTTACCCCCTCCCCCTACACCACCACCACCTTCCGAACTGCACACTGACTCCATCACCACTGTCAGACTCGCATACCGTACATTTGCACTACCCCATATACTGTATATTATTGTACATTACTGTATATAACCTGTACTGTACATGTACTGTATATACTCCACTGTCCTCTCTGTACATTATCTGCAGATCCCACATTGCGTGGGACTGCTGTGGCTCACAGTGACTCCAGACCCGGATCAGCCAGACATTTGCACGTCGACTCCGGACCCGGACCCGCCAGTCACTTGCACTGCCCCGTGCATATACCCTGCTGTACACCTCAGTGTATATGCACTACTGCGTATACCTACGTATACCTGCGTATACCTGCGTATACCTATACCTACTGCGTATACCTCCATCCATACTGTACTGTACATTATGAACATATACTATATGCACTGTAGATTCCGTATATTCTCATACGTACTGTAGATTCTGTATATTCTTATATGCACTGTAGATGAGGATACCTCTGTCCTCTGTCCATACGGTACATACCCCAATGTATATCTCTGCCTATACTGTACATTCCTCAATGTATAGCGTTCACCATATATATAGACATATCTATATGCACTCCGCAGATTCAGTATATCCGTGTACATTCTCTGCATATTCTGCTCATACTGCTACTGCTACCGTTCACTGTTATACTGTTGCACTTTTAATAATAATAATAATAATTACCGGACGGACAACCCCCCGTCTTTATTGTCGCGATTAACACCATGCATGGCACCCGTGCCCGGCGGCCCTCCCAACCCACCCCACACACCCACACACGCCCC
>OMOU01095047.1:2099-12750 GCA_900312585.1 Malacocephalus occidentalis
CAAGCTCAGACTAAACTGAAGATTGCAGGGTGTCTGTCTGTGTGTGTGTGTGTGTGTGTGTGTGTGTGTGTGTGTGTGTGTGTGTGTGTGTGTGTGTGTGTGTGAGCGCTCAGAATGCGTTCTGATTAATTTGTTCCCATGTTTTGATGAATCTGTTCCCACATTTTGGCAAACACTGCTTGGCCAAGTCCCAACTCTTCTGTTCTGGCACCGCAGTGGTGGAATGAGCTCCTGGCTGCTGTCAGGATTACCAGCTTCCACAAGAGACCCAAGACCCACCTGTTCACCTGGACTCTGCATAGCTTCCCTCCTTAACCCCCCACCTCCATAACCTCCCCAACCAGAGATGAAATCGCCTTCCCGCTCTGGACCCTAGCACTCACTTGTGTGTTTGTACAAGTAAATGTTCTTGGATGTTGGTATAGCCCTCAAAATGGTATTTACCCTTCTTATCCTGGCTATCTTGCTGTCAACCTACCAATTATGAGCACTTGGAAATTGTTCTATTAGCCTTGCAATTATCAATGCTTGAAACCTGTTATATTCTTATCTTTATGTCCCACAGCGATATATTGCCGTCTCTCTTTTGACAAATGTACTTGTGCTGCTTGTACAAATGTACTTGTAAGTCACTTTGGATAAAAGTGGCTGCCCAAATGCCCTAAATGTAAATGTAATTTTGGGAAAGCAAATTAAAAATGATGCTTTGTCTCAAAAATTATTTTTCACCAGAGGGTAGGCCAAAAGTTGCTTGCTTTTGACTGGGTTTTTTGTTGTTGCAATACCACAGCTGACCAGCAGGCACTTTTTGTTGCAAGCCACGTGACCAGGCCTGGGGGCCTGTCTGTCTTCATGATTCAGAGTGCATATGAACATGTTGCGATGCACTCAGTGACATTGAAGGTAAGTGAAACACTGTAAGTCACATCCTCTTCATTCTGTTGAAGTCATTCAAGTTTGTTTGTAAAACATAGCATGTAGAATACTATAGTGATGGTTTCTAGTGCCACTTACTTTCACTGTGAGGTGAATCAGGGATCTGTCCTTGTATCTGTTCTGGCTCCTGGGAATATCCTGCCTGATTTTGGTTGACCATTTAACACTTTTAAATATGGTTCCTTTTCTACAGGTTTTCATTTTTTTGTCGCCTCTTTTGTCCCACTGCGATCCAGTTGGTAAGTCCAAAATAATAAGTCTGACTCAAAAGTACAGATGATTCCCTTGTTCAGCAGGTTGAGCGGGTTTTCCTTAAACTTACTAAGTAAAGATGTGTGATGCCGCCGGGTTTTACAAACATTTCTCCTTGTATTTTAGGAATAATGTGTAGTTCGACTCCAGTGTGTCATTCCCCAAATCAATCCTTAAAGGATCCTTAAAGATGCTGGCCAACACGACATTTAAGTCATATCCATGTACCTTAGTTTTATTCTAGACTCAAACGTGTTTCGAATTAAAACCAGCAAACCAGAAAAGCAAATGTCTGCCTTTGCTTTTTCGCCTGACGGTGAACACAAGGGCAAGAGGGTGGCACCAACTCACTTAAGTCTGAGACAAAAGCTGGCCCTGGTTAACTTGTATGTCTTCATTCCAAACACATCTTGTATTATTGGTGTCTGCAAGTGTAATCAGTGTGACACAGAAACATTGGCTAGGTCAGCATGTTCCCCTGGCTCACTTTCTAACAAAATGCACACAGTACACAATGCCGACACGCAAAAATTGGTGTCAATTTATGCAGCAGCTTCTTCTTTTTTCTTTTCTATTTTCCTTGCCTATGACTGAGACCATGGACTTTGTCATGTTTCATTATCTGGAATTGGACCATTGTCCAATCTTAAGAGACTATATGGCCCCCAGAGACTTAAACAGGGACACTTGTCTTGGAACCAACGTTTGGACAGTTGACGGTGAATGCTCTAATGGGTCAAGTAAGATGAAGGTGATTGACCAAACAACATGGCCGCCAGAGGGTAAAATTGGTCCAATCAGCTTCAAGGAGCCAAAAAGCAGTGTTGCCGTGGGCCAATCAAACTTGGTGTATAGAAATGAACATGGGAGTAAGTAAGCAGTATGACGTTTTTCTAGATCAGACCATGGGGGGGAGCTACAGTCAGAAGGTAAAAACAAACAAAGCATGCTGTGTTTGTGTGCCAATTATTTTCGTATCTGGCAACCCTGGGGTTTCAAATTGGGCCATAGTCAAGTCTGAGAACAGGGAATCACACAGACCAAACGACACCCATTCTGGCCTGGAAATTGGAAAAAGTAAAGGCGATAGGGGGTCGACACCGGACAGAACTGGCTGAAGTGTCATCACTGTACCCTCCCAGTCAACATTTGGGTCTGGGATGAAGAGAGGTTGGTTAGTTTTCTTGAAAGGTGTCATACATGTTATAGGGAAAGGCAGACATCACAAATAAATATTTCCAGGCAACAGAAAAGCTCATCTCTACATCGCCTCTATTTATGGATGGATGTATGTTTTTATGTAGGATGTATGATGTCCCAAAGCTAGTCCAGACTGTGGTTGCACTGTCTACAAAGGAAGATGCTTGGAGACACGGTAGAACCATGTAGTGAGCACAGAGGAGGAGCAGTGGGGGGATGTGATACATACGATAGAATTGGCTATCAAACACACGATGCCCGTTTTATCTTGTTTTCCAACTTCACATTCATGGTTTACAACACCAGTCGGCAGCAACACCTTGATCCCTCTCCCTGACTCATACTTACATGTTTTGGTCTCTAGAGTCATTCCAGTCACTAATACCTGGACTGCAGGTCATCTACGTCGTAGCAGACTGCAGGAAAGAAACTGTACATTTTGTATTATATTCCTGATTGGACAGTGAAATGATTTGTTCATCAGAACTTTGTGCACTGAGATATATCTGTAAGCTTGATGTGTAACTATGCATATTTGTGCAAATCTTCCTCACACATTGGAAATTATTACTATGCGCAAATGTTTTTAATTTGTTCACAAAAATGTCATGCACGGCTACAGATCTCCTTTAATGGATTGAACACAACACACTATTAAACACACAAAAATGATTATTAGTTATCAATAAAACTTAAAAGTTGGCCTAATCCTGAGGCGATGCATGATCCTCCATTGTGATGGGCGCCACGTTCTCTAACTACAGGTGACATTCATCTGATAAAGGTGAGCTGTGGCAATGTCTTAAAAGATGTCCAGTGTATGGAGAGAGAGAAGCTGCTGGGTCATCAAATACTCTCTGAACTATGGGACGTTTCTGGAAAAGTCTAGAAGCGAAGAAATGAAGCTCCGCAGATTCACTCGTGTGTTGTTTTACGTGTATTAACTGCTGTGTTCTCTGTGTGTCTCTCCCCAGGTATTTCAGAACTCCAGGAACATGGCAGCAGGTCGTGTCAATCTCCTCAGTTTAGGATGAACGCATGATACCACAACATGCCTTCTTTGGCCCTGATAAAAGCACAAGACTTGCACTGACACCAACAAAACTTTCCTGCAGTCAAATTGTGTTAAATAGTTTGATGGTTGATTTGCAAAAGCTGGACAACCATGTTCTTCCAACTCATGTTGACAATATGTTCAGTTTCTAATACGTATTACATTGCCGTTGCTAGTACTGCAGCACCAGCTTGTCCCAGGAATCAATACAGAGCAGGGCAGCAGTGCTGCGCTGCATGTCCTGCAGGCAAGCGTCAAATATGTTGTCATTTGCAAATCGAATCCAAAGTAGTTTTGTATACCTTCACCAAAATCAATTGGAAAAACAGCAGTTCCTAAATGTTCTTTCCAACAGGAATGCAGGTTGAAGAGGATTGCACAGCCACAAGTTTTTTTACAAAGTGCAAAAAGTGCAATAACTATTCCTTCCAAGAAGGGCATAATGCACAGAAGCAGTGCTCTAGCTGTACAAAGTGTGACGCAGGTACATTCACCTGATGCAAATGTCCCCCATATGTACTATTGACTATACAACATTGTGTTGTTTGTGTTTATTCATTCCAAAGAAGTTGTGTACACAAGAGGTATCAGGTTTCTCTGTAACTGCGTTGTGATCGCCAGGTCTGAGGGTGAAGGAGTCGTGTACAACAACATCAGATGCTGTGTGTGAGATCCTGGAGGGATACTTCTGTGTTGAGCACAACAGAGGTGGATGTATGGCAGCTCAGAGACACCTGGTTTGCAGTCCTGGTCAATACATCAGTCAAAGAGGTTGGTGTCAACATTCAATTATAGCTATAAAATGCATCTTCCGAATCTATTCAGCCCTATAAGGAGCCCCACAGCTTCTGACATTGAATGTATTAGTATCTACGTTACACCATGAACAGGCAGTGACTCAATAGCCAGAAAATTACAAATTTGTATTTTATATTTCCTTGTTCCTACAATGTTGGTGAATTTCAGGTTACATATTTCAACGTTTAGCCAACAACAGCGATTTTGTCACCAACGGCCACCAACTCTGAGAATGGTCGCGTTTCACTAGAACATGTACACTTATACAGGAACAGCAGATACAGACGCTGAGTGCCTTCCATGTCCAGATGGAACATTCTCCAACGGCACGTGGACGTCTTGCCAGCCCCACACCACGTAAGTGCAGTGATGACGTGTTCAGCATTAGGCCTGGGCAATATGTCCACAATACTGCCGTGTTTTTAGTTCATATTGACCAGTATTTAGAATAAATACAGTCGTCAATATGTTTTATAATTGACTCTTCGACATAATCATAAACGAGTCGATGTTGCAAAAGGTTTTGGTCATTTTATCCGAACTCTGCTTCCAGTGAATTCAGACACAGATAGATACAAGTCATTAGGAGCAGTCAGCAGTCAGGCATCTTGTGGACATTGGGGATCGAACCCGGCCCAGCACCCTCCTGACAGGGAGTCAATCCTCCGAGCCGATAGAGATAACACACGACACTACTCTGAAACAGCAACCGTGCAGGCTTCTTTCTTCTCATTTCAGATGTCAATCTGTGGGACTGGAACCGATAAAACCAGGAAGTAATTCAACCGATTCTGAATGTGGAGAACATCTCAGCTCCTACACAGAACTAGTAGCAATAGTGGCTGGAATAACAGCAGGAATCATACTGGTCATAGCATTAAAAGCCTTAGGAGGTAAGCGATACATTGATTACACTCCTAACATGTATGGTGGCTAATGGTGACTAGTGACTGCTGTCCTAACATGCCTACTGTACTGTTAACCACAATGCAGCATGGCTTCATCAAAAAAAGGTATGTGTACAAGGTAATGTGTGTGTGTTATTAGATGATGCAACTCACTTGTAACTAATCAATGTTAGTGATTCATTTACATTTCTATTTTATTTAAAAAAAGAAAAAGCAGATGATGAAGAGGAGATTGCACCAGGTTTCAATTGGTAAGCTCTTATTCTATGTTTCATTTTGTCAATGAGTAATAGCTCATTTATTTATACCCTGGGAATCGCAAGGGTTACTTGCTTACTCACACCAAGTCAAACGGTATCACTGTGGTTTAAATACATGTCATGATGACAGTGGCAGACCATTATTATTATTTCATAGAATGAAGCTACACATGTATGTAAGACACAGCTTTCATAGACGAGGAGCAACGCTCCCCCTGTAGTGTTTAGAACTTACTAGTTAGAAGTTATTCATGAGTTAATCATGAAAACACAGCAGGGACAAAGACTTTAGTCCTTGTTTGACAACTATAACAGGCAACTGTTTTCCCTCCGCTTATTCAGATTCTGTCAAGATGTGCTTCTGTGTCAAACATGTGGCCCGGGGGCCGGATGCGGCCCACAAGCTGATCCAATTCGGCCCGAGGGGCAATTTGATAAACCGGATTTGATTTCTTCTCTCTTATGGATTTGTTCACTTTACCCACAATCACACACAACATTTTCGGTTGTAGTTCCTACAAATATCCACTAAGCTGCATGAGATTGGTGATGATAAAGCTGTGTAGCGTACAGAGAGTACATCTTAAATCATATCATATTGTGCTTTTTAGTCCGGCCCCCCGCTAAGTAGCATTTGGTCTGTTCTGGCGCTCCACCTCAAATGAGTTTGGTGTCAAACTCAGAGTGGAAGTCAGAGTGGAAGCATTGTGTTGTTGGTGGCGTGAAGTGGGCGTGGCTTAGCCTGGGTTCAAACAAGGGGGCGGGGCGGCTGAATCGCCGGGAAGGACGCAGCGCCTGTGGGCGGTGAGCAGAATGAACGAATGAATGACTGGATAAGCTCATGGTGGTTGTCCTCTTCCCCCACAGGGAGACGGGGTTCACTGTGAGACGGCCAGTCTGCATCTGCACTGTCGTCAGGAAGCGTTTGTTCTAATTCATGTGAAATCTCCCCCAGTTGTAAGGCGGGTGGAGCCAGGAGCAGCATTGTCGCGCTACTAACGTGATAGAAATACAACGAATACACGCGCTTCTAATGGACGGGGGCCGCCATATGCTTGACAAATAATGACCAATAAAACAGAGTGCTGAAAATGTATATTGCTATCTAAATACATCTTTTCAGCTCATGATGCGATGCTCTCACCGTTTTTCATTAAACTACATGAAGACAAATAAAGAACAAATTGCTGTTTATCTCTGAGGAACGACGACATAATAAAAGAATTAAGAGCGGACACTAGTTTGTCAAAAGTTGTTGTGCGCGCAAAATAAATATCTGAATGGTTGTGTATGGAGTTAGAAGACCCGCATAACACCACACACACAACTATTGGGTTACTATGGCTATATGGCTATATGTCATTCAATATTCATAAGATGTTACAAAATGCATCTGTTATTTAATTATTGGGTTTGA
This sequence comes from Malacocephalus occidentalis, assembly GCA_900312585.1. Lineage (NCBI taxonomy): Eukaryota > Metazoa > Chordata > Actinopteri > Gadiformes > Macrouridae > Malacocephalus > Malacocephalus occidentalis. The sequence goes on from OMOU01095047.1 coordinate 8,925, forward strand.
ACATCTATCGATACTTATGTTAGTTTTAAATAGATGAATAAGTATATTATATGAAATATTCATAAGCCATTTAACATGTAATCCATAAACATAACCTAAAAACGTGTAGGTGTTAGGTTGACTACAAAACGACTGATGTAATTGCAAGTCATTTATTCATAACTTGGTCAACACACATTGGTTGTGGCGCATTGTGGTTCATGGATATGTATATATATGTATATTTAGAGTTGAATTGAACAGCTTTCATGTTAAAGCCTCACAGAATATCTGCACGTGACTATATTGTAGCCACCGAGTGTTTAGTTTGTTGTCTAATTTTACCGCCTGTTCGATAAAACGACAGTGCGTACATTTGTAAGGACAAGGGATTAGGTTTCTGTGCTATACTTTATAGAGATGAAAGCAGAGGTCCTCTAAACATCAAGTGACCCAAACCTACACGGCACCACCCCGTTACAACCGCTAGGGGGCGGACCGGAGCACAAATAAAATACACGTTTTTCTGAGCCCAAACATGTTTTTTAAAAAAACGTCAAAATAAGTAAAATATTACAAAATACTGTACATTGGATCATGACATTGTGCAAAATACACATAGGTATATACAACTCCAGTTTGAAGGAAGTCTATTCAGAGGAAGATCCACAGAATTGGTCAACCGAAGTAACCCTACTAATTAGTATTTTAATGTACACACAGAGCAAAAAAACAAAAACAATTCAATACAAGATTAGAAAAAAATACAAAACATTTCAATGTCTTTTCAAAGCAGGATGCTCAAAAGGAATGCAACAAAATAGTGGTTTTTGAAAATAATATTTTTTTTTAAATCACATTTTTACAAAGCACCATAAATATTTGCCATGGGCGTATTTCCTTTAAGTATTGAAATGGATATGTATTCCAATGTACACTTTTCAGAAAGAAAAAAGACAACAATCTTTGAGGACTCCTTCCATCTACAAAATACAAATTATTTACACAACACAAAATGGCTGAATGGTACTGTTGTTTTTCCCCCGGCAATACCTTTTCAGAGTCCTAAACTTCAGTAACGGGTCGATACACAGTACCGCTCCGATCCATAACGTCTACTGAACAGTACACACTTGGAACGGGAGTTTGGGAACGTTAGTAGACAAGTAAAATAAATGTACTGTACACTATACCATTACCTTTATGTACATTATGAACAACATCAAGCCACTTTTTTGTTATCTGACACCAATAATAATTATTGGAACAAACCTATGAATCTGAGATTATCATCTACTCTGAGATTATTAACTATTAATCTAAGATTACCATCTGCTATTCTAATATTATCACCCATTACTCTGGGATTATCAGCATTTGTTACTCTGGGATTAGCAACGGCTACTCTGAGGTTATCGAATGTTACTGATATTATTTACTGTTACTTTGAGATTACTGACTGTTACTCTGAGATTACGGACTGTTACTCTGAGATTATCTAGTCTGGTCACCGTAGCTTCATAAAAGAAAACAGAAAAACCCATTAAAATATCCCAGGTTTCTTCCACTGCTTGGCCTTCTTGGCACCTCTGGCTGTAGTTCAGTCCTCCGTTAGCGAAACTGCTAATTAGCTATGTGGACAGTTAGCCAAACCACTCGGTCGCCTAAGGCCGAAAGAGGAGACCGTAGAACACACTCTGCTGCTATTAATACAATCCTCATCCGGGTCGCCCTCGGCCAAACTGAATCAATGCTCCTCTTCGTCGGGTCTCTGAGACACGGAGGTGTGATCCACGATCACTTCATCTGAAGGAACTTTCCTAGCAGGGGAAGCAACCACAGGCGAACATCACATGGTCAGTTCCAGTTTAGATTTGTAATACCTGTGCAACTCTTGTTTTCTATTTGTTAGTAGTGTGCGTTCACTAATGCATTAGACGGAATAAAACATAGAGAGGAGAGACGCTCTCAGCAAGGACGGTCTGTTCTGCAGAGGGTTGGGAGGGAAGTGAATCGTTTTGACTGAAATCTCTGTGTCGGTCGTCGCTGCCGCCGCCATCTCAACGTGACAGGAGATATTGAGCCTGCTAGATGTCTCTGGGCCCATTGGCCAGCCCCTCAGATCGGGTCAGACTGCTCAGAAGCGAGCTTCGATTATGCGCTTCAATTTCGCACTTGTCGGTTGCCGAGTCACCTGCTACGGCGAGGTTGCGTGTGAAACACATTGTGGTCGCCTCGCAGCTGTTGTTGTTGTGACTTCATTTTTATATGTCTGATGTGTTTTACTTTTCAGTCGCTGCGCAGACAACCTTCGCCCCTGTCGTGAGCGTTTCACTTCAAACACAAACGCGTGTGTTGCTGCATATTTGACCATAAAACTCTTTTGATTTGATGTTAATCAGTGAAAAGCGTGAGGTGGGGCGCGTGGACTGGCGCTCACCTAGTCCTTTGAGGAGGCGGTTCACGCCGGTCGGCTCCGGGTATGACTCCAGATACTCTGCTGCCCTCGCTTCAAACAGACCTGAGGGAAGACGGGATTCATTCAGATTTAATTGACAACAGAATGCCTTTGATTGAGTCGTCAATTAGCATTTGATTTAAGCTCATTAGCTTTGAACGCGTATTGTCGGCATAGGGAAGAGTGATTGTTGTGTATGACATCATGAGGCATGATTTGGGGCTGGTGCATGATCTTGTCTGGCTTTAGGCTTCATGGTGAGTGCACAGCGGGTAGTACGCCTCTAGGGGGCAGACCTGAGAGGAGACTAGTGAGCCTCTATTCCGGCATGTCAGTTCGATTTAGATACAAATGAATGAAGTTCAAATGATAAAACTGAGTTTGTGAAAAGCAACCCAATGCGGGTGTTCATTATGTTACTTTGCTCTGTCTGTCTCTGTGATTGGTGGATGCTTGGCCACGCCCACCTTTCCCCCCCGCGCCGCCGCCGCCGCTGCCGCCCCCCTTGCGTAGCTCCTTGTCCTGGATGAAGCCGGCGAACATCTGGGTCTCCATGAAGAGCTGCAGGAACTGGCGCACGCCGCGGGACGGGTGAGACTTGCGGAAACTGTCGCGCTGGAACTCGCGGGCGCCCGCCGCCGTCACGGCCATGTGCAGCGGGTAGTGGCCCACCAGCTCCACGAAGAGACGCACGAAGGCCTCCGACACCAGAGAACTCAGCTCCTCACTGTGCTCTGGGGACGGGCACCGCGGGAGTCAGGTTAGAGGGTACCGGGAATACCAGGGCTCTAGCGATGATGACCTCTAGCTGTTAGGTTAGAGGGTACCGGGAATACCAGGGCTCTAGCGATGATGACCTCTAGCTGTTAGGTTAGAGGGTACCGGGAATACCAGGGCTCTAGCGATGATGACCTCTAGCTGTTAGGTTAGAGGGTACCGGGAATACCAGGGCTCTAGCGATGATGACCTCTAGCTGTTAGGTTAGAGGGTACCGGGAATACCAGGGCTCTAGCGATGATGACCTCTAGCTGTTAGGTTAGAGGGTACCGGGAATACCAAGGCTCTAGCGATGATGACCTCTAGCAGTCAGGTTAGAGGGTACCGGGAATACCAGGGCTCTAGCGATGATGACCTCTAGCTGTTAGGTTAGAGGGTACCGGGAATACCAGGGCTCTAGCGATGATGACCTCTAGCTGTTAGGTTAGAGGGTACCGGGAATACCAAGGCTCTAGCGATGATGACCTCTAGCAGTCAGGTTAGAGGGTACCGGGAATACCAGGGCTCTAGCGATGATGACCTCTAGCTGTTAGGTTAGAGGGTACCGGGAATACCAAGGCTCTAGCGATGATGACCTCTAGCAGTCAGGTTAGAGGGTACCGGGAATACCAG
>OMOU01095048.1:0-13225 GCA_900312585.1 Malacocephalus occidentalis
CCTCCCCGTACCCCTTACAACCACAGCCCCCACCCCCCTTTCACCCGTACCCGTTCTGATCATCAAGTAGGGGCTGTTAGAAAGCTCGGTGGTGAAGTGGTTGCAATTTTCATGTAACGGCGAGGAAGCGCGAGGTGGGCTCTTCAGATGCTATCGCCGACTGTGTTATTAAGTACAGTGGTACTTGAGGAGCGGGGGTGGTGGGGGAAGAGAGACGAAAAAAAAAGACACATGATTAATTTTCCAACAGAGGGGCCGACACAAGTAAGGCAGTTATATAAGAGGTGGCTATTCCAGTCCGCCGTCGTTACAACTGTCAGCTTTTGCCGCAGAAGCGGAGATACCGTTGAAGGCTTGCGAATGCGATGCGGCTTCCGATTTCCTCGTGGGCAAAATAAATTGGCCTCTCTCTAACCCTTTTTTATTTATCTGTAATTTCTACCAAGCATCGGTTTAAGCACGCGCCAAAGTTCAAATGTGGGTACAGATCTCCACCGTCCCTATCCAAAAATATTATTTTGTGTCGTCTATGAAAACATATACAAACGGCCAACTAATTCACACCGAGTGATATGGAATTAAATGAAAACGAACATTTGATGCTGCTTTCCATTGACCTCGGAAGTCGGAGCTAAGAATGACGTTGCATCCGATATCGCCGCGTTCCGGTTACAACAAGTCGGAAAACCAAGACGGGGACGCCTTCAGGAAAACGTTTCTCGTGCTTGGGCTTGCTCTAGCTAGGTTAGCCATTGTTAGCCAATGCCAGAAGTCGGGCAGTACTGTGTGTAAGAGCTTTCACTGTCGTTGAGTCGCCGAGCAGCCATCTTGTCGGGGCATTCCACTTGCAATTTCCGACTGGGAACTCGGAAATTCCGACTCCCCGAGTCCAAATGGAGCGCATCGCGATTCGCTATAGTCAGCTCTTCACCGTACACTATATCCCTCTATTCTCTTAGAAGCCACCAGCCCTTCTAATCCAATTACGGTCCCACCGAGCTCAGGGAATCTCGGCCCACATCGTTCTTTTGTTGGCCCATGCCGCCATGCATTTTTTTGATTCAATCAATGGCGTTTGAGTTTCTAACACCTCAAACAATGGCTTGCATGAGTGTCTTTGTTAGATTGTATCCGTAACGTTCCGTTCCGTAAAGATAATGTGGGCTTTGTGTGTGGCGCTTATTTCGGTAGGCCCGTGTGATGTCTGTGGCTCACTATCACCATTGAAACGGGCAAAATGTTTTCATTTGGTATAAATGTCTCGATTTAATCGAAGGTTGATATGGGATCAAATCACCGAATAATAACCAACATTTTAGAAAGCATCCGTCTATGTATCGCATCGTTACGTGAACTTAACCCTGCACTGTAACTTTTCCAACTTTTTAACTGCAATTTAGGGAATAAAACGTATCTCTCTCTCTCTCTCTCTCTCTCTCTCTATATATATATATATATATGAACACCGATTCACCCATGGGTTCAATCAATCCTGCTTTCTTCTCTCTGCATGAGTTCTGTCTGTGGGGAATGTTGCGGGAACATTGAATACATTGGTTGTGTCGTGTGATGTTTCCAAGGCCACGGGAAAGCATTATACAGGCCAACATTTCCCCCTGTCCGACGCCAAAGCCAATCTGAATTAGGAGGAAGTAATTGTGGCTGAAAGTCTTATTTACCTGCCGGTCCTGTGTTTATAAATGCTAATGTCATTAGACTAGATTGTGTCGGAGACAGGAAGCAACGGCGTGAATACGAATTAGAGTTATGTCGTCGTGAACAGTCGAGTGGAGAGCAGCGAGTGTGCTAGCATAGTATGTTATTTGCACTTTGACATTAGGGACACCGGGGCCCGGGAACTGAGTGCACACGACCCCCGAAAGTCCATCTCGTTTGATTGGTGTGAACACATCACCGTATCACAGCACAGAGGTGGACTACTATTCTGTTATGCTGTAGACTATCTGAGTCTGCATGCAGACTCCAATCTGAACTGCACGGCCCTAACTGATGAAGTCGGAAGGCAGGTGAGAGGTGTTCTTCTTGACACTGTCTCCAGAATAGCAATAATCGTAGGCATGGAGCAAAGGTCGATTCCATGTTATCTTGGGATCTTTCGATCGCCTGGCTTCTCGCCACCGGTGCCCTGGTGGTTGATTCTTCTTCATTTTCGGTCTTCATTGGCGGCTCACGAACCAACAAGCCGTAGACCGCCACCTGCTGTATCGGAGGTTATTTACGGCATGGTTGTACTCAGGCGCAGCACCACATGATGTGAAGGCTGCGCAGCAGGGCAGTGGAGAGAGAGAGGGGCAGGGTGGAATTCGAACTCGGGCGCCAGGACGAAGCAATCGTACCTAATGTGAAAACGCCCGCAGTCTATAGGCTAGAGTGAGCCATAACCATTACCTTTAATGGACCGACTTGAACGGTTGAGTACAATGGTTTCTGTGGAGTAAAAAAAAAAAAAAGAAGATAGAAAGTGAAAAAGGGTCGGTTATCAAAAACGGTTGGAAAGGCCAACATTTTCCCGCCGTCCAAAAACCATCCAACACGGGGAGAAGTAATCAAAGTTACCTTTTGGTCCCGTGTTTATAAATGCTAACGTCGTTAGGCTAGATTGTATCAGAGACAGGAAGCGACAGTGTGAATATGAATGAGAGTTGTGTCATGGTGAGCAGCAGGCCACTATGTTTGTATATATCGTATGTTTTAATGTACTCATCTGTGGGCTAGAGTGACAGTCTACAGCCAATTAACAATTCACTTTATTAGACCGGCTTGGACTGTTGAGCACATGGTTTCATTTTTATAAGCATGTCTTATCAAAAAAGAAGTAACTAGATTCATTCAAATGTTTTACTCGTAACTAGTTGTGAACACCACGATGTCAAGGACAAGTTAAAGTAAATAAAGGCAGGTTACAAAGCTGCTTTGATTTACGTGGGGTGGAGGAAGTTAGACTTTAATTTATTAACATGTTACACATCCATCATTAGTATATAACACGAGTAGCTACTATTACTGTCGTTCTACTAAAGTGTACTTTAGTGATATTCCTTTTGGGTACATGTCATTGACGCGGGGTATTTGTCAGTAGCATGTGGATGTTAGGGGCTTGAACTCAGAAAAGAGCGTATTCAAACACCATAACCACTAAAACTTAATTAATTAATTAATTAATTACAAATTAAAGTGACAACAACGTGCTCACACATTGAAGCAATATCACTAAATTGGTCTCAACTCTCCATTTTGTGTCAAGCTACTCCCTGTCAGCAGTATTTCTACTTGTCCCCACAAGACTATTCTGTCCAATTATGTGTCCCATGTTTATCATGATGCACAATGACATTGAGGTAACGCAGATATCTGTCTTTTACGTTACACAACACAAGACCATGAGTGCCTCGAAATACTACATGCGTATTACAAAGTCGTTGCAGCTCCAACTTAAAAGCACTCATGTAGTGTTCTCATGCAGTGTGTCAAAGCTTAACAAGCTTTTAAACGGCAAGTTAAAGATTAGATTAGATTCAACTTTATTGTAGTACAACGGAATACAGTTAGCATCCAACCAGAAGTGCAAAAGTAGTAGCAAAAGGGGCACGGTGGCACAGTCGTAGTGCTGTCGCCTCACAGCTAGAAGGTCCTGGGATCGATTCCTGCCTGGGACATGGTTGGTTCTCCCCATGTCTTCAGTGCTGGGATTTCATGAACAGCCCTTTCTGTGTGGAGTTTCCATGTTCTCCCCGTGCTCCCTGGGGTTCCTCAGGGCGACAGTCTGCCGCTGGTCAGACTGTCGCCTGACCAGCGGCGGTTGGAAGGAGGTGGTCCCCGGGCCCTGCACTAGCTGCCCACCGCTCCTGGCCTGACCGCGGAGGAAGATGGCCATGGATGGGTTAAAAGCGGAGGACCAATTTCACGGCGACACCTATGGGGGTGTGTGTGTGTGCACGGGTGTACAGGCATGGTGTTAGCTGCAACAATAAAGACGGGGGGTTGTCCGTCCGGTAATTATTATAATAAAGTTTGATGGGTTTTTCCTTTCTCAGAAAGTGAAGTAGAATTGGTGGTAAGCGATCTGCTCGGGCTCGGGTAGGGCAACATCGGCTAGAAGACTGGCACCACCTAATAAACTGTGTCCCAACAGTTTATTATGTCATGTCAGGGTGGCAGAGTCATTCAGCAGCTTCCACAAGAGACTCAAGACCCACCTGTTCAGAGTTCACATGGATTCTGCATTCCACACTCCAAAGGGGGTGGATGCTCCACAAGTGTCCCATATGTTAGGTGTAACATGCTTCTTTCGCCACAATAATCTCCACTAGGTTGGGCTAGTAGTATTGTAGGCTTAATTCACTGCATCAACTAGCTGCATCAACTAGTATGCCATGCATAAACATACTCAAACAGCAAACTGGATTCCTTCATTCACGCTCCACCATTTTTCAAAAACCCGTCTGTTTATTAACCTTTAACAATCTTTCCCCTTTTATTTTAATTTGTTTCTCCTCCCATTTGTTATAAGTGATAACTCAAGGATAGCAAAAGGTTATTATAAGGTTGAATATTTGTTGAATATATGTGTGTTTGTGTTGTATTATGTTAAGATTAGCCAAGTTAAAAGTCATCTGCCAGATGCTGCCTACTATGCCTGATATCATCCCAAGGGGGGTCATTTCCAAGACCCATGGATTGGACTTACACTTCATTATTTGGATATGTGACAAGAGTGTTGTTAAGAGATTTTATTAAAATCGTGTGAGACAATCTTTCTTAACAGCATGAAACAGTAGAAAACATGAATGAATGGAAAGATTGTGTTTTATGGAAATGTGTTATAAAAGGATCCTTGCTCTGTGATGATTCTTATCTCTTATCTATTCTATTCTATATACGCATTGGTCATATTTTCATTTCCAGCATTTTTTAGGTAGCAATGTGATTTCTCTTTTGGATTTCAGGCTAAATATGAATGGTAGGATGGTAGGTCGTAGTCCTACACCCGTACATCCCAGGGTTCAAAGGTCCCAGGTTCAGCTGGAGGACACTAGACACAAAGAAGATTAAAACAATCAGAACAATTTAACATACTTAAAATAAAAACACTTAACCTTAACACTTAAACTAAACACAAGACATTAAACTTAAAACAATGAACACACCTAATATAAGCACACTTAACCTAATCTCAGATCCAGCGGTTCTAGTATGCTATAGCAGAACTTCTTGGAGACGTTACAGAGCCTTGGCCGAAAACCAAAAACGGAGTTAACTGCCTTGTTTCCTGTTTTGTTAAGATATTTTAGTGAAGAAAACTCATTCATGCAAGTGGATTCTCCTTCCAGCATGCCGTAATATGATCGCACTGACAATGTCTCCACGTTCAGTACCTAGTTTTTTGTTTATTATTGTTTTTATTGTTTCTATCTTTGCACATGCTGCACTGTCACTTATCCAGTATGATCGAAACGCACTTTTTGATATTTGTGTGTCAATTGGCACAGACTTTTTCCAGACTTTGTTCCAGATTACCAGAGTACGCCTACTATGGCACAAGAATTTCACTGTTCAGAATGGCTCTGTGTTATGAAGACCATGTGATAATAAAACACTTTCAGAAGGATATTGTCATATACTGTGGCCGGTCTATACGCTTTTGATTTTCAAATGTACAGATCATTATTCCAGTTTATTACTGCTGTCTGAGTTTGTGTTCATTGAGTCTCACAAATTAAACTTGGTTTGCCCCGATTGCAAGACTATTCTACAGCAGGCACCTTAATGGTGCCACAACTCATTGTACTGGAGGTCTAACATTGGCTTTGAGCTAGTCTGCCTTTAGATATTAATTGAAAGTTTGAGTTTGTGAGCCTACACTTAAGATAGCACTTAAACTAAACACTAAACACTATATTCTAAACACAGAATATAAGCACACTTAAACTAAAAACACAAAAACACGAACACACTTAATTCAAACACACAAGCAGACCTAAGCACACAGGAAGGCAGGTGGTCATACCAGAGCGGTGAAGCGGTCTTGGCAGGCTAGGCGGATCCTCTCGGGGGTGGCGGGGCTGTCCAGCCTGCAGGGACCTGAGAGACCGGCCTGTGCCCGGGACCTGACCACCGCATCCTTCAGCGCGAAGAACACTGAGGCAGCCAAGAAGAGGGGGGGCTCACCGACCGCCTGGAGGAATCACCATCATCATCATCATCATCATCATCATCATCACCATCATCACCATCATCATCATCATCATCATCACCACCATCATCATTATAATATATATATATCATAATTTTTGTGTTCATGCATCATTAAAACATGGTGTGATTAATTTGCGATTTCCGCAAATGGACAATCATGCGATTAATCGCAATTCAATATTTTAATCAATTGACAGTCCGAATATATACATATGCATTTTATACATATGCATGTACCTTGGAGGAGTATATGGCCTTGTCGTTGGGGGCGTCTCGCAGAAGGGAGACCACCAGCTGGGACGGGATGTCTCCGAAAGAGGGGATCTTGTAGGTCCCGGGGCCCCGTGAGTAGAGCACCCCCTGGGGGGAGTAGCGTAGCTCCTCCAAGGTGAAGAGACCCACGCCCTGGAGGAACCCTCCCTCCACCTGGAGGGCGGAGCGGTGGCGTTTCTAGCTTGTATGGCACCCTGGGCGAGACCCCACTCAGCCCCCCCCATATCTAAATGTGCCCCTGGTAGGATGTGTGTGAGTGTCTATCTAGTGTGTATGTAGTACGTATGTAGGTTGTATATACAGGCAAGCCAGGTGTGCTGTGGGATTTTGTGACAAACGTGCCTTATTCATGCAATACGCACAACGACACAAAAATGTGGAATTATTTTGGTATTTCCTATAGCAGTACTTTGTACACACTCATTTGCCGATATAAAGGCACATTCTTTGATTTCTAAACTATTTAACAGTTAAAATTGTACAAATGAACTGTTAGATTATTTTGTTAATAAATCTTTCATAAATAATTTCGTTTTTTGTCAAATTGTATTTGGCATAGGTAAATAAAAATAAATGTTTACAGTGTGATAAGAGCGATTACACGTGTTATAGAGCATATTTAGCAAGAATATGAATACAAGTTCGGTGGGATACACTGAGGCAACTCATGTTTCCAGAGTGTGTAAGTCTCTCGTGAGTATTTTGTGACTAACTCCTAAATTGTGAGTCGTTTGTGTATTTGTACCTGTCCGATGTCAATCGCGGGATTCAGACTGTGGCCGACATCCATCACTATGGTAGTATGTAGGTTCTACACACACACACACACACACACACACACATTTAAAATCATACTGGGACACCAATATAATAACCCAGCTCTAATATTGATTATGGAAAGTTAATAACAGACTAGAAATCTAGTGGTACCCTGGTTATGTGCTACCCTGGTTACGATGGTACACTGATTACGTGGTACTCTTGTGACAGTGGTACTCTTGTTACGGTGGTACCATGATTACACAGGCATGAGCTCTCGACTGAGGTCAGGACGGCAGAGGCGCTCACCAGCTTTCACAAGCGACTAAAGACCCACCTGTTCAGAGTTGACCTGGACTCAGCATAACTTCCCTCCTTACCCCCTCCTCCCTAACCCATTCCCACCTACCCAACCAGATTCTTCTGGCACTAACTTGGGTGTTTGTACGTCTTGGCACTAAATACTCGTACTTAGCATTGTTTAGCATGTACTTGTTGGTATAGCACTCAAAATTCTATTATTCTAAAAATAAATGTGGTACCCTGGTTATTGTGGTACCCTGGTTACGTAGTGCCCAGGTTATGTGGTACCCTGGTTCCTTGACTGCCATGTAATCACCAAGCCATGGTTATGGTTTCCCACACCTAGGTAACCTGGGTAACCATTCAAATGGTAAATGAATTGCATTTATACAGCGCTTTAACCAAAGCGCTTTACAATGCCTCACATTCACCAATTCATACACACGTTCATACACTGACAGTGGTGTCAACCATGCAAAGTAACAAGCAACACATGAGGAGCAGGTAGGGTTAGGTGTCTTGCTCAGGGACACATTGACCATTAGCTAAGTGGAGCCCGGGGATTGAACAACAGCTCTACCTACTGAGCTACTGCTGTATTGCCTACATTCGTGTCCAGAGCATGTTGTGGTTGGATTTGTGCACATGATTGTATGGTGTGGTTATATGGCAATAACCCTAATCTGGTTACATTAATGGGCATGTAAATGTGATAGTGACGATGTTAATTAACTCATAATTAACTCATAACCTGGTTACTCTGCCTAAATTGTTTTGACTGTGCTAACAAGCTGTGGGACACGGCTTGAAATGACATTATGATACATAACACAAACACCAAAACCTACAGAGGATGAGATGTACCTTCATGTTATCATCGTCGTCTATCAGACAGACAGAAAGGTAGACAACAGACAAAGAAACAGACAGACCTTATGGCTGCCGGTCAGACAGTCCACCTCCACCTCAGAGCATGCAACTCCGTAGCTGAAATAGCTGAATGCTTGTCCAGAGTGCGTCTCAAAGTCGTAGCCCAAATCTGGAGTTCTGCACACAAGAGCGGCATTACAGAACTACAACACCCAGAACTACAAAACCAAAACTCACAACAACCAGAATCACAAAACCCAGAAGCACAACACTCAAAACTACAAAACCCGAAGCACAATACAACATGGAGAACCACAATCCACAGAACCAGAAGACGTTTAAGCTCACTTGTAGAATCCATTTGCAGATAGATTGACTCTGTTGAAGTAAGCAGATTTCACCTGGAAGAGATTGGCCACCACATTATGAAATTAATTTCAGTGTGGACACCGGTCCTATATATTAAAAGATGAGACGGTATTGATTATCATATTGGTGGTGGTGTCACAGTAGTTCTAACTATCAGACATTGTTTGTTTTTCTGATGATGTCACTTCCTCACCCAGTCTTCCCATGATCCTTTGGGGTTCTGGGTTCTGTAGGGTTCCAGGCGCTTCCTGAGGATTTCACACGCGTTCTGCAGGAGGGCGCATTATTATGTATACATATATATGCACTATATAGATTCTTTCAAATGTGTTTGATGAGACTGTAATGAGGTCGGAGGCTCCTGCCTGCACTGCAGCTCCATTGAGGTCAGATGAGACAGAGGCAGCAGTTGGGCTGGTGTTGGGCACCGTGTTGGTACTGGTCTCAGCAATGTGGATCTTAAGGCTGGACACACCCAGCACCCTACTGGCCACCTTGGGACATAGACATAGAGGTCAAACTTTTACAGTGAATAAACGATAACAAGGTGATGTTCGCAACAAATGAACGTTACATTGAACTACATTACTTATGCAGTTTTACTGGTACCTGCTGCTTTTCCACTACAGGTCTAGTACCCCATTAAAATTCAGTTCCCCAGGATCCTTCACTCACTACCCTTTTCACACCTATGTGTGAAGCCCCAGTCATTGGTCTACTACACTCGGACCTGATATCTTCTGGTTACAGACCTGACCGGACAAAACCACCCCTCCACTTTTCCTCCCTCTCCCTCTGGCTCCTTCTTCTGCGACCCTTGGACTGATTTCTCTGGCTCTTTGGCCTCTGGAGTGGCCCTTCTCCACCATGTGGCTTGCTCAGAGCAGACACACCAGAGATCTCCACAGCGAGCCTGCCTGAAGGTCAGTGGATAGCTATGTAAGCACCGCTTACAGAGAGTAAAGCAGCGTGGAACCAAATCCTCCCAGACTTGCTCATCCACGACCGACAGAGCCACAAGCTAACAAATCAATCTGGTAACTAGCTGGGCATACACGCGCATGCATGTATGCACACACACACACACACACACTTTGTGCTGGAGCTAATTCTTTTTTGTTAGAATACATATTGTTTGTTTGATTCATAGTATCTTTTATATTGTTTCTATACATCATTGTGGATATACACGCTGGTCTGTTTACTGTGAGTGAATGGTGAATGGTGCCAACCTCTACTGGTTATTATACGCTGATAACCGACCATAGGACCTAGAATCTTAAGTCACTTTACCACCAAATACCTGAACCATCTTGGTGTGAAGGCCTTGACCCATCTCTGTCCCTCCATGGGTCAACAGAACTGACCCGTCGGTGTAGATATGGACCAGAGCACCAGCCTGGACACACACACACACACACAGCTGAATTATTCTATGCTCTAGTCTTGGTCAAAGACCTGCTTCTAATCTAATGTCATTTTATATGACCTAATCTCTAATATCAAATATACTACAATTCAATATCAATATCAAAATTCAATATAGTTTAATTTAATCTATTCTATAATTTACTGACGAATGTAATCTCGTCTAATCTAGTCTAATCTCATTTAATCGCTAATCTAGTCTCTAATTCAATCTAATGTAATCCCGTCTAATCTAATCTAGTCTTTTATCTAGACTTTAATCTAGTCTCTAATCTAGTCTAATCTGATCACAGGTACCTGGTTGAGGAAGAGTACGGTGAAGCCGATACCAAATTTTGTGGGAATGATAGCCAAGCCTCTCTTAGTCCAACGGTTCTGTCTGAAAGGTAGAGGGGTGAAGGGTAATGGATGGTACCGGTTGTATTGGTGGATGAGTGAAGGGTAATGGATGGCACCTGTTGTATTGGTGGATGAGTGAAGGGTAATGGATGGCACCTGTTGTATTGGTGGATGAGTGAAGGGTAATGGATGGCACCTGTTGTATTGGTGGATGAGTGAAGGGTAATGGATGGCACCTGTTGTATTGGTGGATGAGTGAAGGGTAATGGATGGCACCTGTTGTATTGGTGGATGAGTGAAGGGTAATGGATGGCACCTGTTGTATTCCTGGAGGGCTGTGAGGCGCTGATGGTAGTCAGAGCGCCTGAGACACTCGGCCCAGCAGCGGTCCAGAGTCAGGTTGGCCAGGACCTGGTTATAAGGAGTCTGCTCCCCATCCTGGTAGAAGTTAACCCTGCGCACCTGCAGACACAAACATCTGTAAAGCCTCCGTTAACCAGTCCTCTTGTACCTCTGCAGTCTGTTGCAATCCATCGAGCAATTGAGTTGGTCAATCTGTTAGGTAGATTAAGGTCTTTTTACATCAGCCACATAACAAATAAACATCAGGAAAAAGCAAGGAAAACACAAATATGTGTCATAATATGTATATGTTTATACTCTATATCTATATACCATATATATAGATATACAGTATATATGTAAAGGATAACCAACGCTTGGCATTGGGTGGTTCATCACCTGAACATTGTGCCTTAAACACACACCAGTTGATTCTCCTGATAATACCACAGTCATACCCAACGATATCAAATGTTGACATTTCTGAAAGTTTTGCACTCAAAATGAAATGGTTATGAGGCAAGAGCTGAGTGTTGTCATGCCAAGGAATAACTAGTCTACATAGTATTCCACCTATTTTTCCTCTGCTGTGCCCCATTCTTCAAAAGTGGTGTGTTTTCCCTCCAGGTCGTAACTCAGCTGTGCTTGCCACAGTTGACAAGTCAGCTTTGACAGCGGTGCTGCTTTATTGCTTTTATAGTATATATATATATACAGTATATATACTGTATCGTGTATATAACCTGTTCAGCCGGCAGGCCCAGCTCCAGAGCCACGTCGCTCATCCAGCTCTCTGCAACCATCATGCCTTGCGGTCCACCGAACCCACGGAACGCTGTGTTGGAAGGGAGGTGTGTCTTACACAGGAAGCCCCTCCCCCTGATGTGAGGGATGTAGTAGGAGTTCTCCATGTGGAACAGAGCTCGCTCCATGATCTATAGATATAGACAGACATAGATATATAGATATTGTCAAGAAGGATTGATTCGCCGATGTCCGAAAAACCATGTGAGGATGGGTAAAGTAAGGGTTAGGTGGGATAATTATAAATCCATGTGTATAATCATAATGATGTGTCATAACAAGGTATTATCATAGGTCAAAGGCCACAGTAAATTGATGACAATTATAAATCTATGTGTATAATCATGAAGATGTTTCATAACAAGGTATTACTATAAGTAAGATACCACAGTATATTGATGATATGTGTGAATATTGGGTGTCTATAAGTATAACCTGTAACCATGTGGGTCCATAATAGAAAGTATGACAAAAAGGCCCTGAAGGCTCTCACAGCTCTAGGTACTGAATAATGGTAGTTAATGATAGCAACCACTGGAGGGCAGTGTCATAGATAAGAGCGCCAGAGGGTTTGGCTTAAAGAACTACAAACAACTGCGCATGCGTTAAGAGGATAGAAAAAATAGTAGACCGGACTCTAGTATAAAGAGATAGAAACTTGGTGAAATAGACGAGATGCCCCAGGACCATGGAACGAGAGGACCCAGGACCGAAGAAACCCCAAGAAGACCACCCCAAGAAGAAGAAGAAGAAGAAATGCACTTTGGAAGCCCAGAAGATTTATTTGAAGAAGAAAGAAGAAACACCTGGAAAGAAGAAGAAGAAGAATACAGAAGAATAGAACTGAAGAAACACTTACACACTTAGGAAAATACTCAGGAAAATACATGGAAGATAGTTCTTAGATAAATACTTGGAAGATAGTTTTAGAAAATACTTGGAAGATAGTTTTTAGATAAATACTTATAGAAGATAGTTTATCTCAGAAGGCTTTTTATTTTTATTTCAGTTCCTTTTTGAATATTTATCAACGTTTCCAGAAAACTAAAACGGTCCATACCGCCTAACTGTCCCACCAAGAGGGGCATCTCCCGCAGCCCAGCTGGGCTGCGAATCCTTTCGAATGCTATTTTTAGACAGATTCACGGAATCAGGCCCTGGGCTTCAACAGTGCACACGAACGGAGGGGCTGGAGCCCAGTGTAGTGTAGTCAGTACTCAACTACCCACAGGATCCAGATAGTTTAGTCAGAATTGGATGCCTTACTTTACCGCTCAGTATCATCATCATCAAGACGGTTAGTAATAGCAATGCTCAACATATGTGGATGTTTTATTAGACAAAACATCAGCATATCGCGGACATCGAGGAAGGTTTGTATTGTCAATCTAGCAGTCCTGTTCACTGAAGACGAACCTGACAAGATACCATCCAGAATCCATCGGTTACTACCCCAGCAGTCGTGTCTCTATCTCATATCAAAAACAGATTTATTATGAATATTCCCTCCCATTTATATAAG
>OMOU01095048.1:13245-23463 GCA_900312585.1 Malacocephalus occidentalis
ACAATACATATAGTTAATAATATAGTTTTTTAATTTTAATTGCGCATCTTTTCTAAAACAACAGTTTCGATATCCGCAGACATGTCATCAATACGTCTGGCAATTGTGTTATTTGAGAGAGGCACTTTAGCTATCTCTTTGGCCGCGTCAGGGCCGAGCATCTCGTTTACAATGGCTTTACAAGCTGGCAGTATTAATGATTCTGCCACAGTGTGAGACTTTTTTGATTTAGCTACAAGTTCAGCAACAAGGTAGCTAGCTTTGAGGGCACTCTCGTTTACCTTTGTGGTTTTTCCAAAAAAAGTTGCCTGTTTCTCATTGTTTGTACGTAAGCGTACAAAATAGTCCATCGGCTTGTTTTGAACGGAAGGGTGTTTCTTTTGGAGATGGCGTTTAAGCTTGCTTGGCACCATGGCGCTATTGGATAGCTTCTCACCACACACCAAGCACAGCGGAGTCGGTGCCGTTGCATCCCCGGTGAAAGTAAATCCAAATGAAAGATAGCTTTCGCTGTATTGCCTCGAGCTCACCGTCTTTTCTTTTTTCTTTTGTCGACCACTCATACTAGAGCCTTCATCCGGGTCCGAATTTTGTCCAGGGCCCTGTTCGGCATTTGCATTTTTTCTTCTCAAAAATTTCTCCATCACTGTCACTTGCTCGTCTTGCTGTGATCCCAAACTGCGACTGTCACGTGTCGCGACAAGGATGACCCTCCTTAAACGGGAACCAAAGCACTCACAAAGTGTATAGTAGGCAAAAGCCAAAGCATGAAGAACTGTTTTTTTGTAAAATATTTGTTTTCTGTTTTTTAATAAATGCGTTTTTTTTATCTGCCATGCTTTATTACAGCACAGACACCCGACAATGGTTAATTAGGTGATATTAGATGATTTTCCACGGCACACCTGACGATCTCTCACGGCACACTAGTGTGCCGCGGCACACTGGTTGGGAAACACTGCTCTAGACATTATCACTGGCGTCTGGTCTCAACTCTTTGTTTGAAAGTCGTCTTCTACAACTTTCAAACACGTGTCTGAGTACTTGACAAACGGGCTCCTGCGTGGCTGCTCTCATGGCCTCCGCCTCGCTGTCCACCGCATCCACAGAGCACAGCAGCTGTTGCAGGTGGGGGTTACGCAGGTGTGGGTTATGCAGGAGGCCTTTCACCTTTCAGATTTGCCTCCCCCCCTAATGACCGTATCAAATAACGTGACATTCAGATGATGGACTAATCAATCAATGAATGAGTTTCCACGCTTATGGAGGCAACTACAACCGACCTGCCTTTCCATGTGACCGTTTTCCAGTTCGTGATGAACTCACTCAGCAGTTGGAGCTTCTCGAAGGGAACCGTGTCCGTATAATCGTATAAACCTTGTCCGTATAAACCTGCCTTCCGGAGGATGTCGTCCACGTTCCATGGTTCTACAGGAGACAAGTATTGTCCAGTATGCAGAAAGTATACCATTAACAAGTAGCCATGTGTTGAACCAAACAGGTAAGCACGCGCTGTAAACAAGACGAAAGAATCGTACCAAGTAGTGTTTGTCACTAAACACATTTTTTTCATTTTAGATTCAATTTTATTGTCATTGCATAGAGTACGCATAGTAGTACAACGAAATGCAGTTAGCATCTAAGCGGGAGGGCAAAAATAGTAATGCAACAGTAGAACAGTCAAACAGTAAGCAAGTATGAGCAGAATCTACAGAGAATGTACACAATCTACAGGGAATACGCTGAATCTACGGAGTGCATAGTATATCAAGTATATCTACATAAATATATATATGGTGTACGCTATACATTGAGGTATGTACAGTATAGGCAGAGATATAAATTGCTATACTTTGAGGTATGCATAGCAATGTTAGCTATGTAGGTGTTTCTAATGAACGTGATGTGTAAACTCCCACTTAAAGACGAGCGAAACCTGCAAGACATTCCATATTTGCTGTCCTGGGCTCAGGGGCGACAGATTGTTGCTCAACAGGACGGCAACTGTCTGAATAGAGACTGATACGTTTTAATTGAAGTTTAGGGTGAGAACAATACTTCCATTGTACTTTTGTTTTTACTATAACCTTTATTGAATCAGGTATGTCACATTGAGATCAAGACCTCATGAGTTCATAAGTATAAAGCATAAAACAAGCAATTCAAAGAAACAATTAACAATACAAAGTAATTGGCAATATGTACAACACAAGATAATAATCAGAATAACATGAACAGAATACAATCGGATAGAAATGAATCAAAACAAGTTACAGTCACTTTAGGATGACAGTCAAGATGACAGTAGGGTTTGCTGTAAATCATTCCACAAATATGGTAGAAAACCTAAAAGTCTTTCCCAGCTGAGTGTTATCTGACATCTCATGTTCTGTCAAGAAGGGTTGATTCGCCGATGTCTGAAAAACCATGTGATGATGGGTAAAGTAAGGGGGAAGTGGGATAATTATAAATCCATGTGTATAATCATAATGATGTGTCATAACAAGGTATTATCATAAGTCAAAAGCCACAGTAAATTGATGATAATTATAAATCTATGTGTATAATCATAATGATTTTTCATAACAAGGTAGTCAAAGTCAAAGTCAAAGTCAAAGTTCTTTTATTTGTCAAATGTGCTATATTGACATACAGCACAGATTAAATTACATGCCTCTCAGGCCCAGGTGAATCATAAGTCAGGTATTATCATAAGTCAAAGGCCACAGTATATTGATGAAATGTGTGAAATTTGAATGTCCATAAGTACAACATGTAACAATGTGGTTCCATAATAGAAGTATGACAAAAAGGCCCTGAAGGTTTTCACAGCTAATGGTAGTTAATGATAGAAACCACTGGAGGGCAATGTCAGAGATAAGAGCGCCAGAGGGTTTGGCTTAAGGAACTAGAAACAACTGCGCATGCGTTAAGAGGATAGAAAAAATAGTAGACCGGCCTCTAGTATAAAGAGATAAAAACGTGGTGAAATAGACGAGATGCCCCAGGACCATGGAAAGAGAGGACCCAGGACCGAAGAAACCCCAAGAAGACCACCCCAAGAAGAGGAAGAAGAAATGCACTTTGGAAGCCCAGAAGATGTATTAGAAGAAGAAAGAAGAAACCCCTGGAAAGAAGAAGAATACAGAAGAATAGAACTGAAGAAACACTTAGAATAGAACACTTAGAATAGAAAATAAATAATAGAAGTTTTTAGATAAATACTCGGAAGATAGTTTTTAGACAAATACTTCCTTTTTGAATATTTATCAACGTTTCCAGAAAACTAAAACGGTCCATACCGGTTCTCTCTCAACTGTCCCACCAAGAGGGGCATCTCCCACAGCCCAGCTGGGCTGCGAAACCTTTCGGCTGCTATTTTTAGACAGATTCACGGAATCAGGCCCTGGGCTTCAACAGTGCACACAAATGAGGGGCTGGAGCCCAGTGTAGTGTAGTCAGTACTCAACTACCCACAGGATCCAGATAGTTTCGTCAGAATTGGACGCCTTACTTTACCGCTCAGTATCATCATCATCAAGACGGTTAGTAATAGCAATGCTCAACATATGTGGATGTTTTATTAGACAAAACATCAGCATATTGCGGACATCGAGTTAGGTTTGTATTGTCAATCTAGCAGTCCTGTTCACTGAAGACGAACCTAACAAGATACCATCCAGGATCCATCGGTTACTACCCCAGCAGTCGTGTCTCTATCTCATATCAAAAACAGATGTATTATGAATATTCCCACCCATTTATATAAGCTCTCATGTTGTGCCCTAAAGGTCATAGAGTGAGTTGGCTTAGGTTGCTATTGTGGACCATTATATTCTTTATTCGTACAATTGCCTTTGCCTTTATTATAACTATATTTGCTGAATTTGTGCTGAGCATTTGGCTGTCCCCCTGCTGAACTATTAGAATAAAACTATCAATGGATTGATAAATACATTACCTGTGGACATTCGATCATTGCCGAAGGAGAAAAGATTCAAGAAGTGCTTGAGGTTGACACCTGGTTCTAAGAGGTTACTTTAATACAACGTATCCCTAGGGCTATTCTTATCCAAGCCCTAAAATATATCCTAGCGAACCACCAAGCACACAGATCCCAGGAGAGAGCTGCCATAACGGACGCAATTGGGGCTGTGGCCCGTAGCCAGGGTTATGCCTTGGGTCTCGGCACCAATGTAAGCGGGGTAGACGTCCGCACATAAGGCAGTTAGGGGCTAGGCGTGTCTCTCCAACGACCTGTTACAACCGTTACTGGATACAGGTTTCACAACACCTCCGTTAGAGGGGGTTATCTGAGCGGATCTAACAGTTCCCATGGTCAAAATGAAGCATGGGAGGTCATGGAAATGGAGATTAGGAATGCTTCCCTTTATGCTTCTTGTAGCAGCCTAGCGAACAGCTTAATGCACACAGAAAACACATGTACAGCCACGTCATTATACTGTCATTATACTGTAACTTCATTTATGGATTAGTACTGACACTTGCATGTTACAGTGCCAACACACGGCTTGTATTTGTAAGGCTCTACCTGGTCCAACCTGTTTGAACACTTTGATCAATATAGACAAAATAAGTACCCATTGTATCCAGGCCTGGAACGTTTCACCTTCACCCCTTGGTTCACTCTGGTGTAACCAGGTTACACCAAACAGAGCCACGTGGTGGTCGAGCTGTTGTACTTTTTTTAGATTAAATCTGACAACTCAAGTCACTCATGAGCTACAGTCTTGTTCTCATGAAAAGCTCATAGAAATATATGATATAGCTATGACATAACATGATACTCAATATAAAAAAATATTAAAAGCTTAAAAGCCAGAACTTAGCTCGACCATCGGTTGGGCAGAAAACTGACTGTCTGCCCCGAGTTTGGCAACACAGAGAAATACGACCACAGCCCACTCACACACAGCCTGTTGTTGTACAGAGCGTCTGTGTGCAAATGTCAATCAATGTCTTTGTGGTGAACATTTCACGTACAATAGGCCGATACTCAAATACCAGTGCGTGTATTCATAGTGTGCAGTTCATAGTATTGCCTATGTGGCCTTTGCTAAAAAGCAGCCCTGCTGGAATTAGTAATGAATGCATGGATGCTAGATATGTAATTACAATGTCAAAGTGCTTTACTTTGTATTATTCCTTGAACATTTCAGAGGCCCAGTTTCCTATGGTCACATACGTTGCATGAAGATTTCTCATCAGTCTTCAACAAAACCTCCCAATCAGTTTCATCCTTAGTGCATCCCAGTGTGTTGTGACCGTACTATTGAGAGTACTCAATAGTAGTCAAATCACACTAATATATGAATATTATAGGTGAATAAATACTGTTGGGTAGCATTCCCTCTGGGGACCTATAGTCTTGATGATATAATAATCCTAAATTAATTATTGACTATATTGTATTCAACATATTGTTTTCAATAGGCCTATGAATCATGGGCTGTGTTGGTTTTCTACCTAGTGGAAACTTGTTAGTTACATCAGCGACGGTCAGACTGTTGAATATAACATTGACTAGTTACTTTAAATGTAGACTATCCATACCTATTCCTTTTATGTATTGATATTCTCACCTTTTTTCCCCCCCAAAGAGCAAGCACACGGCCAAACCATAACACCAGACCAGTCTGGGGGCCAACAAACTGATCTGGTGCCAGGGACAGAGCCAGGGGTGACTGTGGCACGGAAAATCATCTCCTCTGGGATAGAAAAAACCTTGGGAGGAACCAGACAGTCTAGGGCGTCCCATCCTCTTGTGGCGGTGGTGGCAGGGGGGTGAGGGTGGGGGTGGAGATCCAGACGTATGCTTTGGCCACTGGATATTGCTGGATCCATTCAAGGCCCCCGTCGAAGGCCCCCACATGTGTGTGTCTGGATGTGTGTAAGCTTGTGTGTGAGTGTGTTAGCGTGTGTGTGTATGCATGTGTGTAAGCTTGTATGTGTGATTGTGTTAGCCCGTGTTAGTCAGTGTGTGTGTATGTATATGTGCTCTTCCACTACAACATTGGGAGTGTGTTGAGGCCGGATGCCCTGTTGTTGGAGGGCGGGCTGCTGCGAAGGCCGTGCAGGCCGAGCACTTCTGCTCCCTGGAGAGAGCGGACATACACACACACACACACACACACAGAGCATCAGTGAAGTGGGACAGAAGACCCTCGCCCTCCGCCACTGCCTTATTGGAGCAGCTTAATAGAGGGGAGCAGTGTGGCGACCGTGATAAGACTTGGATTGCGGCGGTGGCAGAGGCAGAGAGACATGCACCATCGTACAAACAAGCACACACACACACATCCATGGCCCCTGTGTAGCACTATGGAGTACAGCAGGTGTTCAGGGGACACCTACTGCACTCCTATTTAGACCAAATTGTCTATTGCAGCATAGGAGAGTGTGTGTGTGCATGCAGGCACGGATGCTTGCAATTTTGAATTTAGATGAAGTGTCTCCAAACTCAGAACTGGGAGGGAGATGTGATTTATGGGAGCCCAGAGAAACTGTGGGGACCCCTGGTCATGTGTGTCTTTAGGGATATTACGGCAAGACAAAAGCAGGAAGTGCACACACACACACACACACACACACACACACACACATGCATGCACACACAGAGAAAAGTCAGACTCCTGTGCATTTGTTTGTCGTTTCCCAATGACGGCATGGCATGGGGTGATTAGGCCAGGCTCATTGGACAGGCTGTCCCCTGAAACAGGGAATTTTCCTGAAAATTCTTGAATGAAGTAAAAGCCATGCTAGAAAGATATGCCTTAAGGTTTCTTTTAAAAATGTCCACAGAGGTGGAATCTCTCGGATCCTCAGGAAGACTGTTCCAGAGACTAGGGCCACAGTGGCTAAAGGCTGTCTCCCCATGGCATTTTGTTAATATGCGTTCAGTTGTTATTTAATTTACAATTGTTTAATCAACATTAAGGCGTTATTTTGACAACCCCAGTTTTCACGTCAGCTTTCTGTACTTGTGTGTGTATTCATGTGATGAATAAATCGGTTGAGAGGTGACCTGTCGCACCTCCTGAGCTACTGTCCAACCCTAATCCAATCAACTGCAGACCAATTAACTCCAGACAAATTAACTGCAGAACAATCGCCATCAGATCAATCAACACCAAATTATCAAACTACCCACCAATTAAAGAAATACATATAAAAATGAAAGCTGCAAGCAGCAAGTATCAGGTGCCAAGCTTGTGCAGACAATTACAACCCCTTGTATTGTATTGTATTTTATCTGGTTAATAATGAAGGCATAAACGCTTAATACATATGCATGGGCCTATGCTCTATTTAATCTGTCGTGGTCTTTAAGGAATATTTTTGTACTTTTGTTTGTGTGAATTCATGACTCAATTTCACTTTATTATCGTGGCTTATGGTACTCTAAAATAGTTATTGCACCTGATCAATAATAGTCACATCACGAGAACCATGTCCATACAAATGTGGTGTCCATTATGAATTGATTGTCATGATTAAGACCTCATCAACTTCAAATCATCACAAACTCTTCTCATGGCACAGTCCAATTATATAATAACAACCATATTACTCCATTTGCAAATGCAGGAATCTGCAGATGACACAAGCCCCAGGCCCAAGCAGAACAACAGAACACCGTCAGGTGAAGTGGCCCCAAGCTTAGGGGGGGAGGAGTGGCTCCAGTTCGATAAAGATGCCAGTGTCATTTTGGAAGCGACGGCCAAGGATGAAGCTGATCGATGCCTCCAGTCAATGCCCACCATCATTGTCAGCCTAGCAGCTGAGAGGTTCGGACTGGAGAAAAAGAGTGCAGCGAAACACCTGTACACCATGAATAACGGAGCACGCAAGGTCCACCAGCTCAGGCAGGAGTCAAGGAGCCTGATGCGGCAATTCAAGGAGGCGAGGAAGGAGCAGAGAGGACCTCTCCCAGAGCTACGCAGCAATGTCCGCAAGATGCTTGAGGACGGCGGAAGGAGACAGAGGAAGGAGAGGGCGAGGAAGCAAACCACCCTTCTAGCAAACCCATTTGGGTTTACAGAACAGCTGCTAGGACAGAAGCGCAGCGGCCAGCTCACCTGCTCCAAATCTGAGGTTGATCGCCACCTCAGAGACATCAGTGATGAATCCAGGGTGCAAGATCAGAACCTCTGCAAGGCCATGATAAACCCACGGCACCAACTCTAGAATTTGACAGGAAGGAGCGCAGCTGGAAGGAGGTACAGGAGGTGGTCAAGAAGACAAGAGCAAGCTCAGCCCCAGGACCGAGTGGGGTACAATACAAGGTATATACAAACTGCCCAAGGTTACTCCACAGGCTCTGGAGGATTCTGAAGGTGATCTGGAGAAGGGGCAAGGTGGCCCACCTGTGGAGGCAAAGTCTGGCGTCGGACAGCTGCCCATTAGGGCCTTCATGGATGACTGACTGCAGCTTGAGAAACACAGCATCCATCAGAGCAATCACCCAGGAGCTAGAAGGCTGGCTAGGGGTGGTGGACACGTCAGGACTACCAGGCAAGTTCAAGGCCTGGATATACCAACACGGCATGCTCCCTAGGATCCTCTGGCCTTTCTTGGACTATGAGATCCCAATCTCCACAATCGTAGGGTTTGAGAGGAGGGTTAGCTGGTTCCTACGGAAGTGGCTGGGACTACCTCGGAACCTGAGCAGCATTGATTTCTATGGGCAAAACAACAAGCCAAAGCTCCCCATCAGCAACCTGAATGAGATCATGGTGACCCGTACTAGGGAGGTGCTGCAATACAGAGAGTCCTGCAACCCAACTATCTCAGGCTGAAATTG
This sequence comes from Malacocephalus occidentalis, assembly GCA_900312585.1. Lineage (NCBI taxonomy): Eukaryota > Metazoa > Chordata > Actinopteri > Gadiformes > Macrouridae > Malacocephalus > Malacocephalus occidentalis. Next base: position 22,070 of record OMOU01095048.1, read on the forward strand.
ATGTCGAGACTGGACGGAAGTAGAGGGCTGCAGAGGCCGTAGATGCTGCTGAGTCAGGCATAGGGCGCAGGTGGGTGCAGTGACTCATGGGAGCGCTGGCTTGGGTAGCAGCACTACACCTCACTATGTTAAGGCAAAGAGGAAGGATAGGAAGGTGCTGGTCCAGGGCGAGGTGCAGGCATCACTCGAGGAACAGGGAGCCAGCAGGATGGTTGGAATGCAGTAACATGGGGCCTGGACAAGATGGGAGCAAGCAGTGGAACATAAAGTCTCATGGGCCGAGCTTTGGAAATCCAAGCCCCATCGGATTAAATACTTAATCCAGGCTGTCGACCTTCTACCAAGCCCGCCCAACTTGTTCTGCTGGGGTAAGATTGAGTCGCCAGCTTGCACTCTGTGCCTGAAGAGAGGGACCCTGGAGCACATCCCCTAGAGCCCTGGGTGACGGGCGCTACTGTTGGCGCAATTACCAAGTCCTAAAGGCCATAGCGGACACCATCTGCAGTGGCTAATCCCAGTAAAGGAGTAAAGGGCTGGGGAAAAGCCTACACCAGCTGCCAGGGCCATCTCCTCTGGCCTCCTAGCAGCGGCACAAGACTCTGAGCTGAAAGTTGACCTGGGAAAGCAACCAAAGTTGCCAGAAAATGTTGCTGCTGCAACAACACTAAGACAAGACATGGTACTAATTTCAGAGGCCTCCAAGCAGATCGTCCTTCTAGATCAAGGGTGTCAAACTCAAATACACAGTGGGCCGAAATTAAAAGATTGCTACAAGTCAAGGGCCGGACGGGTTCAACGTTTATTGAAAACTTATTGAAACAACCATATTGCACATATTGAACCTGGAACTATAGAACCTGGAACTATAGAAGGCCTATAGATAATTGCCTATAAAACATTAATTATGAAATAAATGAAATTAAAATAAATAAATAAAAAAAGAACATTTTCAACAGCCAGAAGTAATTTACTTTAAAGAAAAATCAAATGTCCTGTAGTAGCAAGAGAACAAAATGCAAATATTAAACTGCATTAAAAACTGAAACTGCGTCAAAGCACCGTTTGCTGCTCTGTGATGCTCACTTGTCTGAGCCAGATGCTTGGTGTCTTATCTTGGTTACAAGTTCATCAATGTCTGGGGTCAGGCTCTGAGCTGAGGAAATCCTCAGGATTGAGTGAAGGTGTTCATCAGTAAGACGAGTCATGTGTGAAGTTTTGTTTATCTTCATCAAAGAGAACAGTTGTTCACACAAATATGTGCTGCCAAACATAGAGAGCGTTTGAGCCGCCTGGGAGCGTAGATGGGGCATTGTGTCGGGGATGAAACGTGGAAACTCTGCAGCGCCCACAGACTCATATTTTGCCTTCAGTGTGTCACTATACTGGAGCTCGAT
>OMOU01095049.1:2226-17596 GCA_900312585.1 Malacocephalus occidentalis
TTGTTTGGGAGAATTAGACCGGTTCCTCCAGTCACGACATGTCATGAGATTAGTGGTCGTAGGTTGTATGTACCGTGTGTGTTATGTATACATGTATGTATATACAGTATATATACATACTGTACAAAAATAAATACTCAAGAAAAATGTATGTGTACATACATACACATGTACTGTGAGGGCCGGACCCCTGACCCATGCCCCAAAGGGCTGCAAAGGCATGGTGTGGTATGGCAGGGGCGGTACTATGGAGGAGGCTCCACCCCTAACCAGGGCCTCTCATGACCTCTGCCCAGGTGTGGCAGATTAAGGGTTAATCAAGCATAATTCTTAAGCATGGGAGAACAAAGACCAGAGAGTCTGGCTTGGGCTGGAGAACAGTGGAGGCCAGAATTGTCCACTAAGGCAGTTTTCGAACATTGAAATTATTTTATGGACTTTTGGATAACTGATCTATACCTTGGAGCAGCACTGACCACCCTTCACTCGGCAAATTATTTCAATTGTATTCTACCCCCCCCAACTTTTGAATACATTCTACGTTTGTTACACCACAGCCCAACTGTCTGTCTACTTCATTCCAATTGGTCTACCCACTACTCACTCGGCCAGGTAGCCACAATACATGCATACATACACACATACATATAACTATAGAGGCAATTGAAAACAGGGAATTAAATGTCAAGCACATGGCATATATATTGCTGCCTCAAATACTGAGTCTTTTCTTTGCTTATCTCACATCAGCAAAAAAACAAACAGTAATTAGTGTACCTCAGAAGAGAGGAGTGAATGCTGTTCTGGAGATAGTGCTCCAGAAAAATTCTCAGGGGCCACAAAAGAGTAAGAAAATAGATTGAGAGAAAGAAGATGCGAGAATGAACAACAATAACAGTTGAGATAGAATAGAAATAATAAAATAACATGCATGGAGTGCAGAGCAATTTGCCTTCTTCAGTGGACAGCCATCTCGAATTCCATATGATGTGGCACTAGCACTAGCACCTATTCACCTATTTATAAATTCAGAAAAGATCCCAGATCTAGATTCAAGGTAAGGTTCTCAAACTAAGGCTGAAAGCACACGGCCGTGTCCAGGCAGATGCAACATGTTTTAAAAAAGTGAAAAATAGAGCCCTGTTCCAGTCACGTATTGTGTGCTTTACCTTTCTGAAACATCTTTTTTGGGTTGTGCTACAAATACGAGGCAAAATGTGTGCTTTGGGCTAAACAGCTAGAAAGTTAGAGCCTAACCATGGTTTAAAAGGTACTGTTACTCAATTACAATCTGATTAAGCTGTTTCGAATTCAAGATGGCCACCGTGTGAATAAAGTGAACACAAACATGCATCAACATGCAGCCCCATGAAGCCAGGGCCAGCTGCTGTCCTTTACCCAGAGATGTTAGCTCAGAACTGGGGTTAGTGAGCCCCGGGAGGCCCTGGCTACTAGCTGGGGTCGACAGCGGTGCTTTGGTGAGTGCTGGGCTAGTATTAAGCTTGAACACTGATGCAGCAACATCGTCATCATCATCATCATGAGCATCTGTGTGGAGCTGCTGTGGTCCACCACTCTTCTCCTCCTCACCACTCTCCACTCCTCCATCATTTTGATCATCATCACCACCACCACCACCTGTGACACCATCCAACATGTCTGCGAGACAGTACGGAGAAGAAGCAAGGATGGAATGCAAAGGAGTTAGACGGAGGAGGTGGGTTAGGAAAACAAAGATGAGAAAGAAATGAAGGAAGGAAGGAAAATATAGTAAACAGTTAATATCTTAATATTAATTTACAATCGTTAGTTACAATAGTTACAATCAATTGTAACTTCTGACAAACAACACAGTGCACACACACAGAGCAGAAACAGCCAAGACCAACCGACTGGACAGAATATTATGGGTTAGGATTGATTTATGTGTGGGTGTGTGCTCTTGATATAAGTGCATCCAAGCATCCCCTCTGTCGCCTTATTTCATATTGTTAAGTCCAAGATAAAGTCATGAAGCTAACCCCAATGTGAGATGGAAATGACCACATGAAAATGAAAAGATATTCCTTTTAAGTTCTAAAGTGAGTCAGTCTGGCGAAACAACGTTGCCTTGAATACCTAGAAAAAACTAATAAACATACAGACATGTAATCATCTCTGTGAGAAAGAGGTTAACTGAAAAAGAGAAATGAACAAAATAGCTTGATAGAAAATAAAAACAAAAAGTGAGGAAGTATGGTGGTGCATTAATCCATTAATGCAGTAGTGCACTGGGAAAGTAAAAATAGACATAACTAGTTATAATTAGACCTTTTCTAATTTGGAAACGAGATATTTGCTTGTCTCCGCCAAAGAGTCGCCACCGTATCATGGTGGGGGGGCTTGGGTGCCCCCATGACCCTGGGAGCTGTGTTGTCCAGGGCAATAACCCCTGGTAGGGTCTCCCAAGGCAAAGTGGTCCCAGTAGAGGGGCCAGACTAAGAGCGATTCAAAAACCCTAATATGAAAAGACTTCACAAATGTATGGTCACCTCGCCTGGACAAGGGAAACCGGGGCCCCCTTCTGGAGTCAAACCTGGGAGGGGAGCTCATTGGTGAGCGTCTGATGGCCGGGCCTGGATCCACGGGGCCTGACCGGGCCAAGCCCGAAAGGATGACGTGGAGCCGACTCCCTGTGGGCCCCCGCATCACCGACTCGTTCTAGGGACGTGGAACGTCATCCCGTTCAGCGACTCAGGAAGGGAAAGCAGGGCTTAGCTCAGGCTGTACTCAGTCGGGGAGTAAAACTGCTTTCCCAGACTGAGGATATTGTCGGGCGGTGGAAGGAACACTTTGAGGAATTCCTGAACCCGACCAACACACCCACTGGGGAAGAGGCGGAGTCCGAAGCCTCAGGGGAAGCCTCACCCATATCCTTGGAAGAGGTCGCTGAAGTAGTAAAACAGCTCTTCAGTGGCAAGGCGCCAGGTGTGGAAGAGATTCGCCCTGAGATGCTGAAAGCTCTAGACATTGTGGGGCTGTCATTGCTGACAATGTCACGTGGGGGTCGGGGACAGTACCTGTGGCGTGGCGGACAGGGGTGGTGGTCCCCATTTTCAAAAAGGGGGACTGGAGGGTGTGCTCCAACTATCGGGGGATCACACTGCTCAGCCTACCCGGGAAAGTTTATTCCAGGGTGCTGGAAAGAATGCTCCAGCCGATTGTCAAACCTCAACTTCAGGAGGAACAATGTGGCTTCTGTCCTGGCCGCGGAACAGTGGACGAGCTCTTTACCCTTGCAGGGTTATTGGAGGGGGCATGGGAGTTTGCTCATCCAGTCTACATATGCTTTGTAGACTTGGAGAAGGCGAATAACTGTGTGGGGGATATTGCGGGAGTATGGGGTAACGGGGCCATTAGTACGTGCCATTCGGTCCTTGTACAAACAAAGTGAGAGCAGTGTCCGTATTCTCGGCACAAACTCAAGCACATTCTCAGTGGGTGTTGGACTCAACCAAGCTTGCCCCTTTGGCACCAATTCTGTTTGTGATTGTCATGGACAGAATCTCAAGGCGTAGCTGAGGTGAGGAAAGTGTCCGGTTTGGGGACCTCAGAATTGCATCCCTGCTCTTTGCAGACGATGTAGTTCTGTTGGCTACATCAGACCGTGACCTCCAGCATGCACTGGGGCAGTTTGCAGCCAAGTGTGAAGCGGTTGGGATGAGAGTCAGCACCTACAAGTCTGAGGCCGTGGTTCTCTGCCAGAAAACGGTGGAGTGTTCCCTCCGGGTTGGGAGTGAGTTGCTGCCTCAAGCGAAAGAGTTAAAGTATCTCGGGCCTTGTTCACGAGTGAGGGAAAAATGGAGTGGGAGATGGACAAATGGATTGGTGTGGCGTCTGCAGTAATGTACCGGTCCCGTTGTGGTGAAGAAGGAGCTGAGCCGGAAGGCTCAGCTCCTTCTCGATTTACCGGTCCATCTATGTTCCAACCCTCACCTATGGTCACGAGCTGTGGGTAGTGACCGAAAGAACGAGATCGCGGATACAAGCGCCCAAAATGAGTTTCCTCCGGAGGGTGGTTGGGCTCAGCCTTAGATAACGTGAGGAGCTCAGACATCTGGAGGGAGCCTGGAGTAGACCCACTGCTCCTCCGTGTCGAAAGGAGTCAGCTGAGGTGGTTCGGGCATCTGACCAGGATGCCTCCCGGGCGCCTCCCTTTAGAGGTTTTCCGGGCTCGTCCGACTGGGAGGAGAACCCGAGGCAGACCCAGAACCTGCTGGAGGGATTATATATCTCATCTGGCCTGGGAACGCCTTGGGATCCCCCAGGAGGAACGAGAGAGTGTTGCTGGGAAAAAGGGGCCCTGGAGAGCCCTGCTTAGCCTGCTGCCACCGCGACCCGGGCTCGGATAAGCAGAAGAGAATTAATGGATATTTGCTTGTTATTTAAAGTTATTTTCTCATTTTAAGATGAGATCATGATAGTTGAATTCAGTTTAATTCATCTTAAGACACTGTGCACCTGCAGCTAGCGCTTCAGATGCATTTGTAGTATTGTTTCATTGTGTGCTTGTGATTAAATTATTATTGTTAAGTCAACAAATGTCAACAAATGGTCAACAAATGGGGGCTTGTACTACAGGCTTACCATATTCTTGTTCACAACATGGGTTCCCAGTAAAGCTTCTAATAAATGGCTGCACTCTCCTTGACGTCAAGCTCTTGGTAGAATGGTGTGTGATGCTTCAATGCTATGCTGATGATGGGAGACTAAATGGTTCCAATACCAGCACATGCACACAGTTCCTTCAGCTCAAAAAAATCAGTTTAGATATACAAAGAGGTTGAAATGGTATTGGTTTAATAGGTATACAAGTCAAAAAATAATTATGTTGAGGTCGTAGTTTAGTTTAAGGCATTGGTTAGAGCTGGTTGAGTTTAGGTATTAAGTTACAGGTGGTTCAACTGAGGTGTTATGCTATAAATAGCTATGGGATTCCCAATATTTCTCCACTAAAAGGGGTGTAATCAAATGTAAATATAATTAATAGGGCTGTCAACGTTAGCGCAACACAAGCGCAAATTCACATTACCCAAATCTGTTGTAACGCTACAATTTTTTTGGACACATTAACGCAGGTATATATTGCGTCAAGAGGGAAATAGGACTGCTCGTGTGTAGGCAGGGCTTGTGGCGTGTTGAAGGGGTGGGACAAAAGCTGAACTTGGACAATGTTGTCCAAGACAGTGTCTCTGGGTTGACTCATGCATCCAACTGAGATGTGGTGCACTTTGTTAGATTAGGCATTGTGTTCTCAAGCATGGACAATGTATTGACAACCCTATATATTAACTATATTCATGTTCTTGTACCTTGTTGTATATCAATCCACCATCTGGCTAAAATAGGCTATCACAGTCTCTAGCTAATACACAACTCTGATATCAACTTCCTTTAGTTATTCATGGTCTCTGACAAAGGAAATACAAAGGAAATAAGTGAATTATATTTCATTGGTCTACATCAAGAACTCTTACACAGTGGAGTAAAATACAGGAATTGGACCCTCGTCTACATCATCACTCCTCCTTGCCTCTGTCTATGAGTCTCTCACTCACTCTTCCTGTTGTGTTCACGCTGTCCATTCCACCTGAGAGGGCTGCCACATGGAGTTATTCAAAACAAATAGAGAGACCTTTAATAATGGGCATTACCATAATAACCCTCATGGAAATGGGAATGGAAATCTGTAGAAATTGAAGGGCCCCCACTAGCTGATATTGGATGAATTCTGGCTGTTTTTGGCTTTCTTTGTTTTCATTTGTTAGTCAGTCATGAAAAGTTTGGTGTTGATTAGATGTCAATTACCGAGCCCAGTGTACAAGATGGGAACCTGTGAGTAAAACTGCAGTGGGTAAATACCAGGGCAGTGTTCCATAGACCCAGGGCTCTTGTCAAATGACATTTTGTTTTTCTCGGAAGGATTAGCAAGAACCCCTTATGTGAAGGTAATGGAAATACACAGAGGATCTTGAGTGTGTGTTTGTGTGGGAGTGTGTTGGTCTAATGGAGGCGAGTGCAATTTTGTCATGTTTTGTCTATTTCTGTTTAAGTCGGGCCAAACAAAAAAAAGCCTTTTAATCAAAGTGTGAATCTCTGCTGGAGGCCAGAATGTTTGCTAGGAAAAAGCACTCAATGCTCGTGCTTTTGACTGCTGGAGTGTGTGACCCAACAGGGACGACACATGCTGTGATCTTAACATAATATGTCTGTCTGCATAACGGTTTCTTCCTTTGTTTATGAATATAGAAAATGTGGTGGTATATATATATATAAAAACAAGGTTGGTCGACTTATCGCGGCTGCTTCTATACCAATGTAGATACAAACGGTGTAATAACCTGCACAAGATGCTGCCTTGATGTTTCTGCCTCTGTCTGCAGACGAGGAATCCAGCGTGCTCATGTCGGCCATCTTGACTCCGGAGCGAGCCTCCGCTATAAGCTGTCGGGCTCTCTCTCTCAGCTGTCTTCGCCGCTCTGCATCCTGCTCCTGTACACAACACATGTTAGTCAATTCATTGGTAAGTTGGTCAAACAGGTATGATAAAAGTTATTTCTGAATTTGGTTTGTTGAATAATGTTGAAGTCATGAACTAATAAAATTGGTATCCCACAAAGTACAGACTGTGTTGAATGCTTGGGTATCAAAGCTGTTTTTGAGTGTTTACTGAAGGAAAAACCCAGACTTTCAATCACTGGGCTCAACATCTGCCCAAGGAAGTCGCCATGACAACACATGTCGGTGTTATTGCTAGCAGAACAGTGTTTCTCCAGCAGATTTCGTAACAACCGGCAAATATTCAGGACAGCAACGGGAATGGAACTGGCAGAGATTAAGATATTTATTTATACGTTCACACCAAATAATATACACTCTTGGGCCTTGTGTTATCTAATGGATGTTCATCTTACGACTTGAAAGACTCCAAAGAAACAGACAGACAGGTGCACGCACGCACGCACACACACGCACACACACACACACCTTGCCTTTAGCCAGGCACAGTATTGAGCAACCGGCATCACAGTAATGACAGAAATGCCATTTTCAGGACCATCCAATCTGATCATACTGATAACACAGGCCCAAGCACAAACACACACGAATGACACACGTGTACCTGTGTACATACAAACACACACACACAACTTTGAAACATCATTGAAAATCACACAAAAAAAGAAAGGCATTTATACAACTGCTCCACATCCCCCTCACACACACCTATACATATCAAACAAAGCACACAAAAATCTATCTATTTATCTAGATAACTGTGTGTGTGCGCACGTATGTGCGTGCCTGTGTCTCCATGCATGCCTCTGTGTCTCTGTGCATGTGTGTGTGCATGTATGTGTACTATCTCACTGTGTGGGTTGCTTTTAAAGGGCCCCTATTTAACTACCAGGTGTGAGTGTTTTAGCCATCACAAGCCATTTCAACATTGTCATGTGGGAGTGGGTGTGTCCACCTGACTACTGTCATTTCTTTTTCACATGCCTCAGTAAGTCATCCCTGGACTGTCTACAGATGGTCCAGAATCAAGGCTGTTGACTAGGTCCAGCAGAATGTCTCACATCACTCCCATCTTAGCTTCCTATCAAGTTTAAGATTCAATGTAATGTTCACTTTGTTACACGTAGAACCATGCATGGTTGGGCACCTGTGAACATTTGAAACCTATTCCATCCCTACATGACCAGCCGATTACTTAGGTCTTCTGACCAGTGCTTACTGGTTGTCCCTCATTCATGTGATAGAGCCTTTGAAATTGTGGCATGCCCTTCCACAGGACTTAAATGGAACCCTGACTAAGAACAATGCTTTAGATGATTAACACTTGTAGGCCTAATTAGATGTGTTGTTATGAAGCTATATAAATATGATATAAAAAAGGAATCTAGATGTCTTCCTTTCATTCTTCCCTTCATTCATTCGTAGGCTGCCATTGTTGTTTACGTCGCAGTGCATTCTGGCTAGTGACGCCATATGGCTGCACTGGTCTTGGTCTCATTCTCTTGACCCTACAGCGAGATAAACATGTCTTCCTTTCAGCCTTTTCAATTTGAACCCGACCACAACATGATCGCAGGGGACAAAATAGAAGACATTACTCCAAATGTACATCCAAATGAAGACAATCAGACGATCAATAGTGTCTGTGCAACAACTGCTTGTCCATCACAATCGAGAGGGTGAGTGTCTCTTGCAAAGAACTCCGCTTTCTGTCAGCAGCTGTTCAATGTAAGTTAAGCATATGGATCAAACGATCGTATTTCAATATCAATTATTTCAGAGATTAGCCTCCATATTGTAAGCATTGTATGCTCATCGTATGCATTATGAGAATATACAGTAAAACGCAGTAAAACAAAATGCATCGACCCGGTTTGACAATATTTACAGATATCCTGTCACTCAGACAGCACACAAGAACTTTGGGGCAGTTTGCCTCAATCGAGATGTTTTATGGGCTGCCCTCGTCAGCCTCCACGACCGGGAGAGTGCTGGCCTACCAAATCGGAATTACTGTAGGTCAAAGTCAAAGTCAAAACATCAGCCAATGTCCACCGTTAAGCTCTCTACATTTATTTAACATATTTTAAATCATATTTAGCATAGGATAACATGTATTTTCTAAAAGTCTCTTGTATAAAATCTATCATGGCCAACAACATTAAAATGTATGACATTACACCAAATAGCATCCCTGCATTATTTTGCACATATATTTGACACCTTATCATATCCACACATATATATAGTAAGTAGTGTTTCTATATCAATATCATTTTGCATTTGCCTCAGCAACTGAAGTGCTCAAATGAAAAACCATATATATGGATAGAGAGAGAGAGTAAGTTATAGCAAAGTATTCATGTGAATGTTACTTTCCTACTTCAGGTGGCATGTTTGTAATTCAAGACAGTGGAAGACTGAGGGTTGTGTAGTTTCAGCTGTAACAGAATACCTGTGCACACAGTACACTCTACAAGTGATGAAAGACATTCTCACTGGACTGTGCCCTTCATGTGAAGGCTTCAATAATTTGACAGGTTCAGGTAAACAACTCTATCACTCTTCCACGATTTAGGTATATTTGTTTGGTTTTAGGACATACAGATCTGCCTCATATCATCAGTTTACTTCGTGTATGCATGGCAGGCTGGCGAGTTGTGTCCATAGAGTCATTCCATCAGATGCAGTTAACAAAATAAGAAATGTCTACCCTGAACAAAGTGGAATCTATACAGGGTTTGAATATGTACATATGAATCATGCAGAAGTAGATAAAGCATGGAGAGATTTTAATAATATTTAAACTGTATAGTTCACATTTAAATGTATTTCATCAGGAGCATGAGTTCCTCACAAAATAGGGTATCATACAAAAATGTTTGTTTAAATAAAAATCCTTTTACAAAATGTACCCCGATATGAAAAATATATAGATGTGTGATTTATGAAATATGAAGTGTCCTTTAAAACACCGACCTCTTGACTAGAATTTAAAATGAAAGTTCTTGTGGATTTGAATGTGTTCATGTGTTTGTAATGATGCCACGACTTGAAACGTGAAAACTGATCTGTGATCTGGATGGTCTCTCTTGTGGAGCCATGACATGTGTTGGTTTCTCTCTCATGCCCCGGTTTGAATCTGACACAGAGGTGGAGGCATGGATTATCACATCATATCCAAAATGTGTTCTCTAATATTTGAGGTACATGGAGTGGTACACCTGAAACAATTGAAATTAAACAAATAAAATGTCACATCCTGCCATAAAAAAAAACACTGCCACATTATATTAAGGTGAAACCTTTTGTAAGACTTGAACATACCTCAAGTGTTGTGTGGATGCACTTTGTCAGATGATCCAGGTCTTACGAAAGCCACTTGTCTTTCACAGTGTCACGAGTGCTTTTGTGGGCTTCAGATCCTGGCCTTAACCAAAGCTTCTCTGGCGAGACTCATCAAGGGGCTCATAGGCACATTGGTGGTAGTGGCTGTTCCCTGGCCAGTTGTGTCGGTTTGTAACATGATGTATTACTGATACCCACCCAACACCTCAGCGTCACCCTCAATGTCAAACTCAAAGTGTTTTGTCACATTGTATGGTCTTCATAACAGACGGCCATTATGAACAGTGAAGTTCTTGTGGCACGGCACGGCGACAGTAAGTGAAGATAAAATATAAAATAGCAAGAGCTTTTTGGAAATATATATATCGATATGAAAATATACACCCATATGCACACATACATATATACATACAGTATACAGTATATACATTGAGTGGCACAATATAATAATATAATTTACTAACACAATATACACAATAGTTGTAAGAAATCTAAAATAGGAATGTAAATGTTAAGTAGGATTGATATAATATTGAGTATTTTACATGTCCAAAGGTTTGTGCACTCCACCACAAATTATTTATGGTTCCTCCATGATCAGGGTGGTGTCCGATGGTTCACCTTCAGAGGCTGCAACTGAAGGAGTGAGTTGTGTACATCCTAGTAAGAGAGCATCCGGCGTCCCCTGTCTGACGTTTCTTGGAGCACATTTCACTCGCTATTCTCGGACGTTTGGATTCCTCGTGGGGGAAAGTTGTTGGCACGGCATTTGGTTTTAGTCTTCGCTTATGACCAGCAGGACCTGTGAGCTCTTTTAGCAGCTGTGGTTGACTAAATGCATTAAATGCATCAGGAGAGAAGTGGCAAGAACACAGCCGCGGGTGTTTAGGAAGTTGTATTGGTCCGCAAGCATTTTCGCACTCAATTCTTCTTATCGCTAGTAAAGCTGTGAAGACTTACATCACCTCTCTTGTTGCCTTTCGACTGGAAACTACAATCAAAAGCACCACAGTGTGGCATTGTATTGATTTCCTCTGGACTGGTAAAAATAGAAATAGGGAATAGTCTCTCAGCGCAACCAATTCATGTAATCGACGCAGAATGCATTGCGCACGTAAAGTTATGACGCCCTCCTTAGGTCAAAATATGTATTAAACGTTGAGGATTTTTGAACAATGAAAACATTTTGAACATTTCTAACAACTTATTTTCATAGGAGAGGGCAATTATTGCGTATTAAGGCCTATAAGTCTTAATAGTAGGGGTTCTTTTTCAGATCTGCGGTCTCAGTTGTCACTTTTACAACGCAGCTAAAGACTCATCTCTTCAGACTGGCCTTTGTCTAGTCTCTTGTGTTTGGATTTCTGTGTTTTTTATGTTCTATGTTTTTGCTTTGTTTTGATGTTTTATTGTGTCTCACAATGTGGTGGTCTTATTTAAACTATTGCACTCCTGTACAGCACCTTGTGACTTCTGTCTCTGAAGGGTGCTATATAAACAATTTCAACTTGCTTTTTACTTAGTTACCTTGCTGCGTGATGACTACATCAGTATACCAGCCTACCCAGTGGACTGTACCAACTGGGAAGCTTATCTATCCATCATACATCTGGGTGGACGCACCCCTTGTGAAACCACCATGTCTCAATGACATTTTTAAATGGCTTGTAATGGCTAATCACACTCACACCTATTGCTCAAATACAGAGCCACAGTCTTCTCCATATTGAGTGAGAGGTTTTAAGGCTACTTCTTTTCAGACCATCCGTTGATCCATTAGCACAACAAGCTGATCGTTCTGAGGACCTACATCACACATTTCCATCTCAACTGACTGATTGTAGCCATTGTCAGCCTGGGACAATACACAATTGCAAATGTCAGTTGACTGTGTGTGTGAGGGTACAGCGCCACACACACACACAAACACACACACACACACACACCAAGAGAGCATTACAATAACAAGACTTGGGTTTTCTAAGATAATTCTTTTTTGTAATGTTGTAAGCAACAAAGATGTTTGTTGCTACGGTTACTTGATTGTAAAAACTGTTGTTTATTTGTTCCCTCCTCTCATCATACTGCCATGCTGCTCCCTGGACCATTCCCTCAGCATCTTTAATAAAGGGGAAATGATGAACAGTGAGGTTACCAATGTCCTTCCGGCTGTGAACTGGTTCTGATCGCCAATCTTGCCTCTAAAGATATGGTTACAACTACCAAGGTAAGGATGCTGTGTCACACACACACACACATGTGTGTGTGTGTGTGTCAGGCCCAACACACTTTAAAACACACGTGGAATTATTGTTGTCAGCCATTTTCAGGACAGAAAATGTGAAATTGCCTTTGCCTATCCAGAGGGTAGGATTAGCTCTATAGGAAAATGCATCTTGCCCCATGCTAGTTCAGTCATCTATGGAGACGCTGATTAGAAATATACAACATGGAGAGAGAGAGAGAGAGAGAGAGAGAGAGAGAGAGAGCACAAGAGAGACTCGTACCCTCCCTTTGTCCAAAATGTGTTTTGTTGGATATAAAAAGTGAGCGTGGCACGATCATGACCATTTTAAAAAGCTGTGGGTGTGATCAGGACACTTAAAAAGCTGTGGGTGTGATCAGTCTCTCTTCGGCTGCACCTTCGTGGTTGTCTCGGTGTACCCATGTGCGTCTTAAGGGGAATGACGCATGACATTTTTAAAATAAAAATCAACGTGCCAGGGCCCGAATCACCCACCCATCTCGGCTCCGTACCACTGCATCAGGGGCTGCCGCAGGGGCTGAGCAAGTCCAACTGGCCGGACTGGATCCAGGTGGGCTGGTTTCAGGGGATCCACCGAAACATGCTCCGGCTTACTACTATAAAAGATTTGGACCGAATTAACCTCCAGGATGCAAAAGGGGCCATCGTAAGGGGGTTGAAGGGATCCCCGGTGGGCATCATGGCGGATAAACACATCCTCCGTGAAACTGCGGGAGACCATGCTGTAATCGTGCAAAAAGTCTGGCATTGTCCAGGAGCGTGGTCCTCTGCTGGGTCGCAGACCCAGGGGCTGTGGAGTTAGGGATGAAATCCCTGGAGACCCGCAACGATTGGCCCTAAACCAGCTCAGCAAATGAGGTTAGGAGGTCCACCTTGGGCCTGCGGGTGGTATGCTCTGGTGCGGTGTAGCTTAACTCCCGGACCTCCTGCGATTATGTTCCAGAGCTCAAATGTAAACGGGGGTCCCTGGTCAGAAGAAACATCCAATGGGGTATCAAACTGGGTGACCTAAGTCCCGATGAATGCCCGAGCCACCGTTCCCCTCGGCTTCTGGCCATTGAGTGGTCCACCATAGTGAGGAGGTATAAACCCATGGGAGGGAGGTAAGGGCCCCACCAGGTCCATGTTATGTAAGCTCCTCTCTGGCACTGAGAAATTCTCCAGGGGTGCTTTGGTGTGACGGAACACCTTAGAGTTTTGACACCACGCCCAGCTCCGCATGTCCTTTTTAAGCCCCCGCCAGACAAACTTGGCTGCCACCAGCCTCTGAGATGGTATCTTGCCTGGGTGTGAGAGGCCTTGAACATCTTTGAAAACATGCCGGATCAACGGGTCGTGGCTGACCTGTGGAAATGTCACACAGGAGTGTGGCTCAAGCTCCATTGAAAGCGACGTTCTCCAGCTGCAGCCCAGTGACCGACCTGAATGCCTAAACTTCCAGGTCGCAAAACTGATCAGCCGACATACGGGTGTATTCCAGTCCCAAATAGATGGCAGTCAGTCACAAGGTTGTGTTTGCCATGGCTCTGCCACCTTAGCCAAAGCGAACGTCAGGAGCTTGTGGTCAACAAACGCCTTGGACTCCAACAGGAAAGGGTGGTGAGGTGGAGATCGAGGAGGTCCCAATCACCACCCCATCTCTAGTGATGCGGTGTCCTAGGAAGTGAATGGTGGTCAGCCCAAACTGGCACTTGGCCGGGTTACGGTCAGGCCGTGCTGGCTGAGCGTAACCCGAGTCCAGACGTGGGCCACATGGAGAAGCAGGCGACGGGTATGTCATATAGGTAGACAAAGAGGAATAAAAGTTCACTCAGCACGGTGGTCATGAGGCACTGGAAGTTCCAGTGGATGAATGGGTGTAAGCACAGTCATAACACACCTAACTCTGCCCAGATATCTACCTTGATCGGAAGGCGTGGTTAGGCGCGGGCCGAAACCCCCCTGGTAGGGCAGGGGGCAGAGCAACTGATCAAAGCAGGAACCCGGTTTAGAATCATAGAGCTTAGAGGAAGAGAGAGACTAGGCAGACGTCGAGTCTGTGGTAATATAGTACTAGGTTGCGCATGCGCATTCAGCCCATTCGACCAATGAGTCGGATCGACGTCACTGAGCGGACCCTTGACCACTTTCTTCTGGAAGGCGGAGTCAAGGCGAGCTGGGGTGGTTAGACCCGGGAGAGAGTCTTTCGTCTCCGTGGAAAACGTGGCAAGATAATAGTAGACTAATGATTCACTCAGCGCAAGGTGTGAAAGGGCAGTGAATGAAGGATCTTGGAGAACCAGTGTTGCGGAGGCCCTACACTGGGACACTGATAATCTGGTTGATTTGCTATAAATGCTAAATGATTATTTTGATTGTTCTAAATGTATTGAATATGGGCCTTTGGATGTCTTAATACTAATCTGTAATACTGTGTGTACATTTTAAATAATAATTTTTCAAGGTGCTGCAAGCAATAGTTATTTGTTAAAATACGTTAAATAGCTCTATATTCTGACAGCAATCATCATAGTGCAAGTGTTTGGTCAGTAACATGGGTATTCCAGTCCCTCCGTTATGCAGGAAACTTCTAGCGTTCCCAGGAATGGCTTAGACAACCAAATATACCAAGCGGTTAAAAAGGCTGAACATAAAAGAGAAAGTTCACGCAAGACCCATTCATGTGTAGAGGAAGTTAGCTAAAATGACTACATCACTTAACAGGATTGTTAAATTACACAATGAAAGATTCTATTAAATGCCTGAAATACAAACTAAAATACATTTCATACAAACACCCATTTAATCGAACTCTGGCTCTTGTTTACCCACGAGTCATAAGAGAAGATACATAATCATAATCATATATATGGATTTGAGAGGAACAAAAATATCTTAAATGAGATGAGCTAGCAGGTGATACATTAGAATAAATTGTTCATCATGACAGCATATTGGATGCTCAAAGCTTCTGAATGATGGAGAGGCAAAGAATGAAGAAATGGTGGAAAATATACAATTATGCAAGAGTCGTAGAAGAGAGGAATAGTGCAAGATTGTGAGAGGGAGAGAGAGATGAAGAAAGCAGAAAGGGAGAGAGAGAGAGAGAGAGAGAGAGAGAGAGAGAGAGAGAGAGAGAGAGAGAGAGAGACAGAGAGACAGAGAGAGAGAGAGAGAGAGAGCTCCATCCAGGTAATGGGCACACCCCTCAGAGCCAGA
>OMOU01095049.1:28579-44923 GCA_900312585.1 Malacocephalus occidentalis
CCACCCCTGGACCCAACAGAGTGTATAAATAGAATGTATAATATGCACAAACATACAGGTGCTAGCTGACATACAACCCTCCCATATTAAGTGTTTTAATTCAAGGGCATTGCTTTTCGGATTCAGATGGCAAACTGTGCATTGCTGTCTTTCAGATGTTTCATGACTAAAAGGAATTCATTTTCACACTCAAATCCCTTGTCCCCAACACCACTACCAAAAACTATTTAAGCAATCTGTAGGTTGAGAAAATGTTGGGTTTCTGAGTAGTGAGTCCAAATTAAAGAACAATCTCGCTCTTCCTTTGTTTGAGACTTGTCTATAGTTTTAGCTTCACTAATGCTAATGCTATCCACACACAAAGGAGAGTGCCATCCATCTAGCCACTGACGTACAGAGAGGCCCAATGCTGAGCGCAATCATTTAACCGGTAAAGGTCTATTGACTGCTTGACTGCATTCTAAATGTAAAAAAGTGAAGAATGTGGTATGTCCAGGGTCTGTCCAACATAGCAACAGACCCAGAAAGAACATGGTTGAGGATTGAGAATGTTTGAAGGCATAACTGTGGCGTAAAGGTATTTGACAGTTTCAAATGGTACGCAGGTACTCTTCAGTCTGTGAGGTAGAAATGAACAGAGCACCACAAACGGTCAACCCCTGGCTGCTGTGCCCAAAGCTATTCAAACTTCTGTCACATTGTCCAACGAGAAGTCTGATGAATACTCAAGACTTCCCTCCCTGAACACTACTGATGGAGTCTCTCAGCAAGGCATTGAACTGGTCAGTTCACGAAAGCAGCTTGGTGCCAAATGTATTGAAAGGACTGTGTGAGGAGGTTATTGTTGGCTGAGAGTAAATGGTGTACAGATAAAAAAGTTCAGTTTCTAAAGGCACTTTGAGAAAGATGATCTTCATGATATCTTAACCAAATGAGGCTGGCACGGTGGCACAGTGAGTAGTGCTGTCGTCTCACAGCTAGAAGGTCCTGGGATCGATTCCCGCCTGGGACATGGTTGGGTTGGGAGGGCCGCCATGCACGTGTGTATATGCATGGTGTGAACCGCGACAATAAAGATGGGGGTTGTCCGTCCGCTAATTATTATTATTATTCTGTATCAGATTCTCAGCACCCTGTGTATGGTGAGTCAACTTCAGTCACCACGTTCAATAATTCAAATTATTAGGGGTCCTACCAAATCCGTAGGAACCATATTGTATCCATAGGTGGCGCGACAATAAGTGTTTGAATATCAAAGCTTTGGCATTGCCACCAGGAAGTGCAATATGCTTGAAACTTTGTATATTGGCACTATTCCTCATGGTGACAACATCACTGATACTCATGGGGTGAGACTCATTGCATTTATAGCAATGCCCAACACTTGATCACTTGGCACTCCTTCTGAGCACTAGGTCAGAATAGCTTCAAACTGACTATATAGTCCAAAAGTCGAAGCAATCAGATTAATGGCAGAGGTATATAATTTTCACAATGTTTAAATGGCTATAACATTGCGTGCCATTGATTTAGCTGGATGGTGAGATTCCAAAGTATTAGCGGGAAAAATGTTGTAGGGCCTCAGCTATTCAAAATGCTGTTTGGGACTACATACTTCTTTGTTCTGGAGACAAAGGAGTTCCCCAGCATCCACCACTCACTACCTATGTGTGAAGCCTCAATCATTGGTCTACTACACTGTAACCTGTTATCAACTGGTTGCAGTCCTAACAACGACAACACCACAGCAGGAGAAAGAGAGGTTCTCCCTCTGGTTCTCCTGCCACTCTTGGCCCGTACTGGTGTCACTGGACTCTCTGGCTCTCTGACCGCTGGAGAGGCCTTTCTCCACCTAAGACACAATGTCTGCCAGCTAACATCAAGCAACAGGATCACCAAAGTAAGTTAGCGCTGAACTGCTAACTATGCAGGGAAAACACATGACGACGACCCAAGGGTCAATGTTAGGACTTTCCCCAACCAAAACCCCTGGGATAATGGTGGTGTCTGTGCTAAACTGAAAGCACGGTCCTCTGCCTAATGCTCTGGGGATTCGGAGGCCTTGAGCAGGTCCAAATACAATCTTCAGTGATGCCAAAGAGATGCCGAAAGATCCAAGTTGGAGTCTAACTACAATAGCTCTAACTCCAGATGCATATGGTATAGATTGCGAGCCATCACAGACTTCAAAGGGAAAAATAACTGTGATGCCCAGCCTGTTGCCTCTCCCCCGATGAGCTCAACACCTTCTACACATGGTTTGAGGTGAGCTCCTAGCTCCTGGCTAGCTGAGGACCAGGACGACTGCACTCTGTCCCTCACCACCAAATGTGAGGAGAGGCCTTAAAAGAATAACCCCACGGAAGTCTCCTGGGCCAGATGGCATCCCAGGCCGTGTCCTCAGAGAGTGCACTGATCATTTCTATCAGCATTCACCTCTATATTCAACCTCTCCCTGTGATGTTGAATGCTGAGACTTCAACTCAGCATTCAACACCATCATCCCCTCCAAGTTGATATCCAAACTCCTTCAGCTGGATATCAACACCTCTCTCTGCAAGAGACTTCCTCACCAATAGACCCCAGTCTGTTAGGCTGAACAACAACACCTCCTCAACACTCACCCTGAACACTGGTGTCCCACAAGGCTGCATGCTGAGCCCTCTGCTCTACTCCCTGTTCACCTACGACTGTATATCTGTACATGACTCTAACTCTATCATTACGTTTGCAGACGATACAACGGTGCTGGGCCTCATCAGCGACAACGATGAGACAGCCAATAGGGAAGAGGTCCAGCACCTTACAGCATTGTGTGCCAACAACAACCTGGCACTCAACACCAAGAAGACCAAGGTGCTCATCGAGGACCACAGGAGGACCAAGGCTATCTCCCCAATCCATATGGAATGGAGGTTGAGCGTGTCACCAGCTTCAATTTCCTGGGTGTTCACGTCTCCGAGGACCTCTCTTGGTCCCTCAACTCCTCCGCCCTGGTCAAGAAGGCTCACCGGTGCCTCTTCTTCCTGAGGAGACTGAAGAAGGTACATCTCTCCACTCAGATCCTGGTCAACTTCTACCACTGCACCATCGAGCAACTGACCAACTGCATCACAATCTGGTATGGCAACTGCCTCGGACAGGACAGCACTGCAGAGAGTTGTGAAAACGGCCGAACGCATCATCGGCTGCTCCCTCCCCACCATTGAGGCTGTCCAGTGCAAGCGCTGCCTGCGAAGGGCGTGCAGCATTGCCAAGGACAGCTCCCACCCCAGTCAAACTCTTCAACCTCCTACCCTCCGGGAGGTGCTACAGATCCCTCCGGACCCGGACCAGCAGATTCAGAGATATTTATGAACATATACTTATATGCACTGTAGATTCCATATATTCTCAGATGCACTGTAGATTCTGTATATTCTCTGCAGATCCTACATTTGCACGTTGACTCCGGATCCATCAGACACTTGCACTGCTCCCTGTACCCTGCTGTACACCCCAGCCCAGTGTATACGCACTACTGAGTATACCTCTGTCCATACTGTACATACCTCAATGTATATCTCTGCATATACTGTACATACTTTAATGTATAGCGTACACCGTATATATAATGTATCCACAGATTCGGCATATTACATGTTTGTAATATTGATTGTTTACATTCTCTGTATATTCTGCTCATACTGCTTACTGTTACTGTTCTACTGTTGCTACTACTTTTGCACTTCTGGTTAGATGCTAACTGCATTTAATTGTATTAGTATGCGTACTCTGTGCAATGACAATAAAGTTGAATGTAATCTATCAGTCTGCCGTCCACACCTGCTTCAAGTAGACCATCATTGTCATCATTGTCCCCATACTGAAGAAACATATCACCTGCCTGAATGAATACAGCCCCGTAGCAATGACCCTCATGAAGTCAGAACCCACTGCTCCACCATTCCTGACACCTGGGCCCCCCCTCAATTTGCATACCATCCCAACAGATTTAAGGACGACGCCATTGCCCTGACAAGTTACACCGCCCTCTCCCAACTGGAGCAGAGGAACACATACATGAGGATGCTACTCATTTACTATAGCTCAGCATTCAACACTATTGTCCCCATCAAACTCGTCATCTCACACAAGTTCACACTGTTTCAAGTCATGTTAATAAAGCAATGTTATTCAAGTAATGTTATTCATAAGAATATGAAAAGGGACTGTTTACTTTGTCTTTTCAAAGACACATGGCGTTCCGTTTTTTTTTATATGTCTACTCACTGTAGAATTAATTTGGATGAGATGTTACTTTACAGGCAGGCTGTTTACATTCAGTTTGTAGCAGACCTTACTATTGCTCTTACTGTTACTGTTCTTTATGTGGTTGTCTGCTAATTAAGTGAAATTCATGTTGTGAGATGCATCGCAAATCTCTCCCCCCAAAATGCAAATATTTTAATGTATTGCCTGCCATGTCACAATAATTCCACAGTTCAGAATGGCCCTGTGTTATGAACAGCATGTGACAATAAAACACTTGACTTGACAAAGGAGCGACCAGTTTCCTGAAGCCCGAACCAGCATAGCGCTGTACACACAGCAAGGACTATTTTCAACTACGAAACCAACTTGCTCAGTTCCGGTCTGGTAGCTAGCTGGGCGTAGAATTAGCATAGCAACAGCACAAGACCGATTAACCTTTGTAAATATATATGTATTGATTTGTTTTTTATGTTATTCAATGAGTGTTATTGTTGTGATGTATTTTCATGGTTGGGTTATTTAGTTTACATAAAGCTAAGTTAATGTCTTTATGGAAATAGCATCTTCTTTTCTAACCGCGCCCCATTATCTTACACACACACACACACAGACACTTTGTCCTTTCGTCAATAATTTTTTGTTAGAATACACATTGTGGCTTTTATTCTTAGTATCTTTTATATTGTGTTAATAAATCACTGTGGATGTACATGCTGTGCACATGAGTGAATGGTGCCAACCTATACTACGTAAATAACTCTGAATCCTTCATGTTTCACTTGCTATTGATATGGTAATTAGCAATCATAGTTCCACATTTATTGTTTAGTATAGATGTAATCCACTATCCGGTTATTGGTCCCTGATCTCAGGGTGGTGCCCCTTTATTAATTCTGATTAATACGTATTTTAATAATGAATAATTGTGTTAGATAATTGTTCATTATAAGCTGATAACCGACCGTAGGACCTACAAAGTCGACATCGAAACTTTTTTAATACATTTCGCCATTATTTGTCTTCCAGCCATGTTTGATAAATGACTCCTGGTAAACCTGTTTGTAGGGCATACCGATGCCATTTTACAATACTCACCAAGCTTACCACAACCATGTGGCTCACTGTGTGCATGACAGCAATGCAGGAGGTCGCTGGATCGATTATGACCTCAACCACACAAATTGTGAGACATGGCATGAAATCTGTCTAATAAGCTTATGCTCATTAGGCTTGCAATATCACCTAGGACCCTTACTTTTACATTCACATACGTTGCTTGCAAATATAATTAATATTACTTATATTATTATTATTATAACTTTTTATCAAGAGCTTCAGTTTGAGCTGGCCATTAATTGTTGATTATCTCTGAGAATCAAGTCAGCATTATGTATGTTTGTATGATGTCATTGTGACTGCTGTTATGAATAAACACACACACACCACACTTACCTCTGCAGCAGTGAAGGCCCTGGTCGTTGTGGGGAGAGAGGGGCCGACGGGACTCTTGCTGCCTGCCTTCATGGCAGCATCTTTGCGGGCCTGTTCCAGGAGTAGCCTGGCCCTCTCCTTCAGCTCCTCCTGCCGGGACTGCACCTTCTGCCCCGAGGTCGTCAGAATGAGACAGACCACAGACCACAGAACACATTAAGAAAGGAACAAGGAAATCAAGATATACAATCTTTCTTCACAGGAGTCACATTAAAACTGTTCAGTTATATAAGAACTGTTGTAAAGCAACTACAATTATTGGGTAACTCACTTTCTCCACTGGTTGACTTTCTACAGGAGAGACTGGAGGCTGCTTGGGTAATATAGAAAATATATCATCACAGCAATGAACTGACAAATTGTTATTATAATGTAACACATAATACAACCAAATATAATACATTTTAAAATGCAATTCACTACACTTTAGTATCTTACAAGCCGAGTATGACTTTTGGTGTCTGATCTTTTAAATGGGGATTGTATGATTAAACTGTAAATACTAAGATAAATATATGTTTATATCCATGCATATCAATAAGCACAGAACATGTATTCCCCAGCTTCTGACCAGGTCTAGGTGCTAAGAAATAAAGATATACGCGCACACATGCACACTGCACATACACAGACCCAAACACAGGGTATGCGGCTTGTGGATGCATGCACTCCAACACACATACAGGCAGCTTAGCATCTTATCTACGGGGTTTTTCCTGTCTGTATTATAAGGGGGGCATAAGCATACAAAACTGTGCTAGAATGCTCATGTTCAGCTTAGAGTGCTGGATATTCATGGCGGCCGCTGTTTACAACGCGACAACAAAGACTATCCTTTCACCATTTCTATCTGGTTGGGTAAAATAAGATAAGATAAGCACCTCTAAATGGAGTGCTATGACGACCCCTCTTCCTGAACTTTGAGCTTGTGGACATGGTGGAAAGAGGAAGGACTTGAACCAACACAGCTAGGCTTACATTTAATGTGCAAAAAAATATTGCCCACATGGCCCAGAAAGCACATGTATGCTAGTGTGTGTTGGTGTTTTCATTTAGCCATGTTTGTGTGTCTGTGGGTGTGTGTGTATGTGTGTGTGTAATGGGAAGCGCAGAGGTGTGTGCTCTATGCAAGGTGGCTTCGTGCTTGAGCGCTCACGGTGCCAACTATCATCAAAAACAGGGATGAGAAATATAATGAAAAATATAATGAAATGTCAAAAGAAGGGGTCGGGAGAGGAAGGGTTGTTCCTTCAGAGTCGTCGCCACCCGTGGCATGCTAGGGGTCTCGATAGCCATGTGAGCGACAACATCTAAGGCTGGGTGAGAGACAGAGAGAAGAGAGAGAGAGAGAGAGAGAGAGAGACGCTCCTCTGTTAGACAACTCTAAAAAAAAACGGGCTCATCATCGTCATCATCTGGGGGTTGTGATTTGAGGCTTAACAGGTCCATGGATGGAGTGAAATGGGACGATTGTGAGACATGGCCCATGTCTCGGGCCCGATGGGCGCCGTGAGAGTTTCAATCAAAGTGAGACGCTGGGTTAAAAGACGAAGAGAAAGGCAAGGGGTGATCTATTTAAGGGGACCGGGCGTATATACAGGGACGTAGCCGCTGATCTTTAGCCACAAGCTGAAAACTAATCTTTACAATGGCAAGGTACACACAGACGTGTGTGTCTGTTATTACTAGGAATGTTCGTGGCAACTAATTTCCCTGATGGTTAGCCGGATGTTTTATGAACGACTAGTTAAAAGAAAAAAAGGCCAAACATTGTCGGAAAACATGGTGTTTTTTAAGAGCCTTTTGCCATGCTTAAGGTAATGTTTTTATAACAAAATCCTATTTTAAAAAGTGTGCCATTGTTGTAGCTTTCATGTAGCGAATGTGTTCTGTATCACATCAGTTGAACTGTTCAGTAGATTTGGAATTAAAATCTAAATAATCATCCAAAAGCAATATAAATTTGTCAATGAGACATGATAACAATGACCAGGGTTCTTTTTTCTCATTCATTTTAACGACCCACTTACTGAGCAAGCACTTTGGCTGACCATTTGTTTGAACTAAAGTACAGACATGAACACATGAACACACACGTAATCCGGAAGATCATGGACAGAATGGAGGGAGACTTTTCAATGATGCGCCTCCGGAGTAACTAGAACAACAGAGTGCCGCAATGTATACAGAGTGCAAGCTTGTTCATACATCCATGGTTATGCTACAGTTATGAATGTATATATCATTACAACAGGTAGGCCTATTTAAATGAAGCATTGAAAATAACAACAGATCGTGAACGACGATCAGACACTGACACGACAGCAGTTACTGACTGAGTGTCGAATTGTGAACCAGATTAAATTGAACTATTGATAATAGTTCATGCAATTGATAATAATGCAATTGATAATTATATGTTTTGGGGAATCTACATATTGTTCAAATATAGGCCTATTAAAAGCATGGTCTAAGAACCGATCTAGAACCAATTTGTAACTGACAAAAAAATATATAATACCGTTAATAATAAATATAAAAAATACAATTCGTCTGACTGAATAACAGTGTGTGTCTGTGTTACTCTTTCCTGTTTAGGGTGTGTGACTGTGCTACTGCATTTTGTTGTACTAGTATGTGTACTCTGTGCAATGACAATAAAGTTGAATCTAATCTAATCTAATCTACCGTTTCCTCTTTTGGGTGTGTGGTTGTGTATTACAGTTTCTTGTTTAGAGTGTGTGACTGTAACCATTTCTTGTCCTGTTTAGGGGACGCGTCTGTATTATCCTACCTGTTTAGGGGACGCGTCTGTATTATCCTACCTGTTTAGGGGACGCGTCTGTATTATCCTACCTGTTTAGGGGACGCGTCTGTATTATCCTACCTGTTTAGGGGACGCGTCTGTACTATCTTACCTGTTTAGGGGACACATCTGTATTATGCTACCTGTTCAGGGGACCTGTCTATTATCTTACCTGTTTAGAGGACGGTTCCGTGTGGTTGACTGGTGACGGCGTGTTCGAGTCAGAGGTGGACTCTGATTCAGAGGACCGCATGCTGGCTCTCTTCTTCTTGATGAGGTCAGCGTCCCGGTTATAGGAAAAGCCCAGCTTGTGTTGGGTGGGAGAGGAGGCAGTCGCTCTCCTCAGAGAGGACTCAGAGTTTTTACATTCGATCTCTGTGTCTCCTCCTGCCTCCTCCTCGTGTGGGTTTGCTCTTTCCGTCTCTCTCTCCACAATGTGTGGTAGATCCTTAAGGTCCACGGTGCCGGCCTTAGCTGGACATTTCCCATCTTCAGAACCCGGAGACCGGGCCAGGGTCCTCCTTGGAGCAGGGGCTGGCTGCTTGGTCTCTGCTACAGGGGCCATTGTTATTTGCAGCGGCAGCAAATGACAAGATTTAGCCTCTCCCACAATGTCCTCTCTAATGCCTTCTTCCTTGGCCATGAAGCTGGCTTCAGCACCGTTAGACTCCGAGCTAGTGTCACTCATGGTGGCAGCAGCAGCAGCAGTGGTGTGAGGCATGCTAACCGTCTGGATGTGCGGCACATCGTTGAGCTCAGCGTAGAACTTGTCCTGGTCTATGGAGGCGTTCGTGTCTGTCTCAAAGTCGCCCACCTTGTAGGTGCTGCGACTGCTGTTGGCCTCGATTTGGACCACGTTGAGCTCCTCGCCAGAGAAATGGGCGCGGATCTGGTACAGGTAAGTCATCACTGTCAGCTTGTCAGGGATGGCCAGCAGCACCATGTCTGAAGGCTCTAGGAGGCGGGAGATACCCAGACTGGCGAAGCCGTCGTACGCCTAGAAGAACATAGATAAAAGTAGCAAAAGACCGGTTATAATGATTTTGTCATATAAAATTCGACCGACAGTAAAGGGTCCAACAAAAATGAGTAAAAGCATGATGGATCTGATGGACACAAACTGTGTCAGGATGTATGTAAGGGATAAACAAGTTTGACTCTAACTACCATAGCCCTGACCCCAGACGCATCTGGTATCCATGTGAGAAATCATAGACTATAAAGGGAGAAATAGCAGTCATGCCATCCCATCCCCGCCAGCTGGTCAACACTCCCTCCGGTCTTCGTCTGAGTTTGAGTCCTTCAGCCTCGATCCTGCGCGTTGTGTGGTGGTAATTACCCAGTTATTATTTTACGACTCTTTGTTCCCACTTCGGCAGCCATTTTGTGTCCACACACACACACACACCAGGTTGTGCATTGCTTATCGTATTTAAGGGATATTTACTTCATGCCATTTGCCAAATTCAATTTAATAAAGGTTCTTATATCATAACTTTCATGGTTATTGCTTGAATGTTGTTTTGAAGCGTAAAGAACACTGAAGCCTTCACCATTGCTAGCTATTGATATAGTCATTATTAATCATAATTCTAATTTAATAGTTTGGTATATGATATGAGACTGAATCCACTCTTTGGTTATTGGTCCCTGGTTCCAGGGTGGTGCCCCATTATTATTAATTCAGATTAATACCTTTTTTATTTTAATAATTAATACTTGCCATGTCACAAGAATTTCATCTCAAAATGGCCGTGTTATGATGAACATGCGACAATAACACGACAATAAGGTTTAGCATTTAAAATTGAAAGTTTATGAAGCATTACAAGGAATACCTTTTACAACCATGCCGATGGTTATGGCTCCATCACTGTAACTGGTTACAAAGTGTTCCATGAAAATGTCCTCTGCTGTGGTCGTTAGTTTATACGTTGATATGCCATGCTTGCCGCAGTTGATAACAAGTACACTTTGACAGATGTACTCTTTAATGTTGCTTCGGTTACAAGTTGGGTAGTGGATTCATTTAGAAGTGATTAAACTTGAGCCAAACTAAGTATGCCATGTACTGTTTTAACAGACACATGCCTGCCAATCAGAAAAGGGTATTCACCCAGACCATGTTATAATGAGAATCAGAAATCAGAATCAGAAAAAGCTGTATTGCCATTTTTGCAAACACGGAATGTACTTCTATTCAATTGGTGCCTAACATGGTGCCTGAACAATAAACAGATTGTAATGACATCCAAAAAAAGTGTAGTATAGCGACCATAGGGGGTGAGAATCGTTGGGGAGTCCAGCCAACCAAAATCTGTGCTGTTCATGTGTGAAGATGGGCCAGATCCTGTGGATGTTGTAGAGCCACAGAGGTGATGTGATGTTGCAGCACTGAACACAGCAAGGTTTCTTGCAGTCGGTGAAGGGGAGTCTTCCATGTCCTCAATGGTGACAAGTAAGTCCACCTGAGGGCAGTCTTTCCCTGGCATAAAGGGAAGCTCCGGCTTGTCTAGTTTAAGCGTCAGGTGATTGGCAGTTGTCCATTTGTTGATGTCAGCTGGGAATTTAGAGATGCATGTTGCGATTTGGGTGTCAGAAGGTGAAGTCAGGTGTTGTCTGCGTAACAGCGATAGGGGAAGATGTGGGATGCAATTACAGAGCGTAGAGCTCTAGCAAATAAGGAGAAAAGAAGGGGTCCTAGTACTGAGCCTTGGGGGACTCCAGTGTCATGGCTGCAGGGTCTGGATAGGGAGCCATTTCATGGGACCCGATAGGTATTACTGTCAGGTATGTGGATGTGAACCAGGATAACGCAGATCCAGCAAAGCCAAGTTCTGCCAGAGTGGACAGGAGAATATGGCGGTTCACTGTGTCAAACACGGTAGACAAGTGAAGAAGGGTGAGCACAGATGAGAGGGACAGGCCTCTGGTGACATGGAGGGCCTCCGTTACCATGAGCAGGGCCGTCTCCAAGGAGTGTGCGGCCTTAAAGCCTAACTGATAAGTGTCTAGCACATATTTTTGCGAGAGACAGGAGGATAGTTGGGCAGCATGTTCTAGGGTTTTGGAGAGGAATGCAAGGAGAGATAAAGGTCTGTAGTTCTTTGTGTTCAGTGGTGTCAAGAGTGGGTTTCTTGCGGAGTGGCTTGATTCTTGCAGTCTATTTTAACTGCTTGCATCAGGGTCCTGAAGGCGTGCAGGTCCTGGGGAGATGGCAGATTACAGCCGATCACCTTCTCAGGAGAGCCAATTATTTCCATGGCAGTGGCAGCAGGGTACCAGATGGTGGTGAGGATGGAAGTGCGCAATTATTGCCTTTGGCAGGTTGCACTTCTTCAGCTGCCGCAGAAAGTACATCCTCTGCTGGGCCTTTTTGGTGATGGAGCTGATGTTCAGCTCAGTGACAGTGCTGCAGCATTACTGTCACGTCATTACACCATCCACTGTTAGTGTAAAAACAGATAACTTCACCTTTTGTTGTGCCCCAGAGTTGTGTGTCAGCTGCAGCGCGGCATCCGGTACCCTTCCGCAGTCTCCGTAAAGCACAAAACAGACAATTAAGAAAGTGTCTGTTCTTCCCCAACAGTAGCTGAACTTCGTCCAGTTTGTTGCGCAGTGAGCGCACTTTAGCGGCACGTCTGCGCCAGTGAGGACGCACAAGTGCACTGGCACATTTACCTCTCCAAAGGTGAGCACACCTTTGACCAGTCAATGGATATAGTGATAAAGGTTGGTAATAGATTCTTGGAAGTTACATTCAAGGCAAATATAACAAGTTTCATAATTGCTAGTTTGCCTAGCAATGAGTGAGAGTTAAAGAGCCCACGGACAGACATTCCCAGTTCACTCTCACTACAAGTTTGGGTTTACCAGGTCTACCAGCCTCCCCCGCCATCTGATCCCACTCATCACCAGATGGTGATCAGTTGACAGCTCTCTGCTCCTCTCTTCACCCGAGTGTCCAAAACATGCGGCCGCAGATCTGCTGACTACATAGGCCATTCATCGCGTTCAGTGTCACCGACGTGTGTGTTGAAGTCCCACATTAGAACTATGGAGTCCTCGGATGGAACCCTTTCCAGGATGCCACCCAGAGACTCCAAGAAAGCTGGATATTCTGAACTGCTGCTCAGGGATCTGTATGCCCAGGAACCGGCCTTTGCCTACCGCCCCGACCCTTGCAATTCCCATGTTAATAACATTAACATGACAATGGAACATATCAAGGAGGAAAGTTACAGAGATTGTTGTGTTGTTGTATGAACACATATTGAAGTATGAATGTCTTTACGGATGTGTTGGGAAGGAGGGAGATGGTAACACTAGCTAGATAGCATGTGACCTCTGATTCACTTTTTGACATGAGTTAGATTTAGGATGAGGCAATTACATACATGCACTGTATGAATGTGTGTGTGTGTGTGTGTGTGTGTGTGTGTGTGTATGTGTGCGTGAGCGAGACATTGTCACCATGGCAGCTGACAGGTCATGTCAGGGATGGTTGTCCCTGATAAGAAAAGCAGATACACCAAGACAGAGCACTTAATCCCAAAGGGTGTGTGTGCATGTTTGTGTGTTTGTGTGTTAGTGAGTGTGTGCATGTGTGTGTCAGTGAGCGTGTGTCTGTGTTATCATACCGCTGCATCAACCTGCCCACGCTCTCCGTCACGCGTGTAATTGGTCTGATTAGAGTTTGATGAGAAAATACAGGTGTGATTATCCACTGACGCACCAAACCCAATCCCCATCACCAGATAGAGAGAATGAGCGAGAGACAGAGATGCAGTAAAGGAGAGAGGGGGGTGAAAACTATTACAGCCAATGACAGGTAAATAAATAGATTACAACAGGAATGCACACATAGATTCTCTCTCTCTCGCTCTGTTTTTCATTCCCTGCATCAACTTCCATTTATCTTGGCCAGGAATAACAGCTGGATAGTGTTGACGTGATTCTGATCCATTGCCATGGTCATTTGGTTCAACGCTTCTGGCCATCTTCAAAGTCCATCTACTGTACACCTCACACTCCCATGTTTTCGGTCATTCATATTGAACAGAGGGGATAGATGGTCTTACCTTGGCAGATGGGGCCGTTAGCATGACTAACATACACTCTTAACTCACGGCCATGCTTTGTCATTTGATTATTATCAAGTTCTGATGCAGTACAGTGCAGCAACTAAAGTAATGTCACTGCCAATACTGCATCAAGTGTCAGACACCCAGTCAGTATCTGGTGTGACCACCATTTGCCTCATGCAGTGCAACACACCTCCTTTGCATGGAGTTGATCAGGTTGTTGATTGTGGCCTGTGGAATGTTGGTCCACTCCTCTTCAATGGCTGTGCAAAGTTGCTGGATATTGGCAGGAACTGGAACACGCTGTTGTATACACCGATCCAGAGCATCCCAAACATGCTCAATGGTGACATGTCCGAGGAGTATGGAGGCCATGCAAGAACTGGGATGTTTTCAGCTTCCAGGAATTGTCTACAGATCCTTGCAACATGGGGCCGTACATGATCATGCTGCAACATGAGGTGACGGTGATGGATGAATGGCACAACAATGGGCCTCAGGATCTCGTCACGTTATCTCTGTGCATTCACCATGTCATCAATAAAATGCACCTGTGTTCATTGTCTGTAGCATATGCCTGCCCATACCATAACCCTAAAGCCACCATGGGCTACTCAATTCACAATGTTAACTTCGGCAAACCGCTCACCCACATGAGCCATCTGCCCGGTACAGTGAAAACCGGGATTCATCCGTGAAGCGAACACTTATTCAGTGCCAGACGCCATCGAAGGTGAGAATTTGCCCACTCAAGTCAGTTACGGTTTCTGACAGTTTGTGCAGGAATTATTTGGTTATGCAAACCAATTGTTGCATCAGCTGTACGGGTGGCTTGTCTCAGACGATCTTGCAGGTGAAGATGCCGGATGTGGAGTTCCTGGGCTGGCGTGGTTACATGTGGTCTGTGGTTGTGAGGCTGGTTGGATGTACTGCCAAATTCTCGGAAACAAATTTGGAGACAGCTTATGGTAGAGAAATGAACATTTAATTCACGGGCAACAGCTCTGGTGGACATTCCTCCAGTCAGCATGCCAATTGCACGCTCCCTCACTTGCAACATCTGTATCATTGAGCTGTGTGATAAAACTGCACATTTTAGAGTGGCCTTTGATTGTGACCAGCCTAAGGCACACCTCTGCAATAATCATGCTGTCTAATCAGCATCTTGATATGCCAGGTGAATGGATTATCTCGGCAAAGGAGAAGTGCTCACTAACACATTTAGTTTGTGAACAAAATTTGAGAGAAATAGGCCTTTTGTGTATATAGAAAAAGTCTTACATCTTTAATTTCAACTCATGAAAAATTGGAGCAAAAACAAAAGTATTGAGTTTATATTTTTGCTCAGTGTATGAGAAATCTGAACTTATCTGTGTTCATGCAGTCAGGGAAAGTGTATGTCTGCCTGATAGGTGTGTAGAGTGAAGTGAGTGTGTACTGACCAAGTAGGTTTGCACACAGACATTGCATTGATCTTCGCAGCAACGCAAGGTCAGGCTGTTTTTTGAGATGCATTGTTTCTTGGGCTTGTGTTTGCCATGGGTCGTGATGACACATTGATGAGAACATTGGTAAGTGCTTGCTCTATGTGGGTCCCTAGATTATTTCAGTCCATTGTTTTGTGGGGCCCAAATATATCATCAGCCATTGTGCCATTGTGACAGTGACATATCCTTACGAGATCAGTTTACCAGTTGGTAAAGTCTGCTGGGTAACATGGTAGACTGATCTGATCATTATACATCTCGATGGAGACTCCCACTTGTGATTCTTATGTGATTCTTAACAGAGATGATGCAGTGAGATAAATTAGCTTGGTGAATGGAATGGGAAATGGATTGCATTTATATAGCAAAGCGCTTTACATCGCCTAACATTCAGCCATTCATTCACACATTCATGCACTGACGACAGTGTCAACCATGGAAGGCAATAACCCACACATCGGGAGCAGTTGGGGTTAGGTGTCTTGCTCAGGGAAACCTCAATGCTAGGCAGAGCCAGAGGATCGAACCAGAAGCCTTCCTGTTGCCAGACAACCACTCTTAGCTCCTCAGCTACTACCACCTAATTAGTTTATAGCTAACTCTGGCACAGCTAAGAAGTAGTACACTGTCCCTGTCAAACAAATACATACAAAAAAAAAAGTTTACTCTGTCACAATGACAATTTTAGAACTGCTTGAAATGGCTAATCATGCTCATCTGGTGGAAAGGTAGGGCACCTTTGTCCCTAATAAAAGGACATTCTGCACTGTATGAGATACATAATTAAAGTAATTTCACGTTTAGTTTAATGTTATGATTTAAGCAAGTTGTTTATGCTAAATGGAAAACCTATAGGTTTACATACATTTACATAAAGAAGGCCTATTTCCTCCACTCCCATGTTAACAAGGGTATTAAAAATGTACATTTTGAACAGAACAAAAAATGTTGATTAATTTGCGATCACGGACCATCATGCAATTAATCATGAATACACATTGTAATGGATTGACAGTCCTAACACGTGCAGGGCAGTGCAGGCACAAGCAGAACACAGCATGGAAGGACGACGCTCAAGCCTTCTATAGTGAACCCTCTTCCACTTCCCCTCACCAGGAAAATGAGGGGGAGGAGAGTGAAATAAAAGGACCAAAAAAAGCTAGGAGGAAGAATGAGAGAACAGAGACTGATTGGGTTACGATCCAGCATTCAGGAGAGGAAA
>OMOU01095053.1:0-15317 GCA_900312585.1 Malacocephalus occidentalis
ACTGTTCATTTGGTCTAAGTGTCTTGCTGGATGGAGACAGGTAATATATTATCCGGTTTTTCGTCTGAGCTATATACAGGTCTTTACAATATTTTCCTGAATGTTGAAGCAGTTCATCGACTTCGAGAAAAAAAAAATGTTCAGTTGTCTTATTGGTTGTTTATTATGGTTATTTTTTTTTTTTTTGTCTTTTTTTTGTTTCCTTTTTCCGAGTTGGCACTTGCTTGACGGTGGTAGGTCAGCTGCTGTGGTCACGGTGGTGTGGTGTAGTCGAGCCAGCCTGTCGCTAACAAGGCAGCGGAGGACAAGCCTTGTCACAGGGTGGGAAGTGCAGGGGACAGTGCCATGCTGAATTTCATTTGGACACCTGTGGAAAAAATCTCCAAAATAAACAAGAAAGAAGAAGAAGAAAACCAAAAAAAACAAAAACAGAATTGATTCAAGTCACAATTGTTACCACGGCAATGAAGCCAGCAGACTAGATGCATGTTGTACTAGCCTGACGCTTTCAAATGTATTATTTGTTCTTTGTAAAGCGTAATTACACCACTGAATCCTTCAGCATTCAGCCAACGCTGACCATAATGTTGTCATAATTCCTCAATATTTTGGATAAAGTCATGGCTGGTATTCAACCTGTGGAAGGACAGAAGTTGTACATCGTAGACCACAACATAGCCATGATGGCGCTGAATAACAGTACAATATGTTTAGCATCTTGTGTGTTCTTAGAGGTTGGCGCTGCACTCAGAATGGCACCTCTGCTCTTATCCCAGCTGTTATGCAGGCTACCTCGCAGTTATGAACCTCCTTCTATTAACCTTGCAATTATGAATGCTCTATTCTTATCTTTATGTACCACAGGGATGTATTGCCCCTCTCCCTCTCTCTCTTTCTACTCTTTGCAAGTGGCTTTGGATAAAAGCATCTGCCAAACGGCCTGACTGTAAACGCTGGAACAGCGGAGTACGTACCCTGAAGATGTGATGCTGGAGCCTCGAGGAGCAGGGTCACTCAAAAGCCGTCTCTTGGCTCTTCCGCACACAACGCGCAACTTTCCTCTTGAACTCTCCGTGTCGATCCTCCCTCCATTCTTTCTGGGTGGGGACAGCGTCGGACAACCGGAAAGTCAACATCTTTCTATTCTCGTACTCTTATTGTTATTATTACTCTATTAGGCGTATACACTATACATGTATTATTCTATTATTTTTATTTTTACATTGTTGTTCTTTTTGAGCCACCCCTTGCATAAGAATATACGTCTCGACTCATCTTCAAAATTAACATTCCCCACGGGAACACCATCAAAAGGTGTCTCAATCGCTCACGGTCACACGATGAAATGGTCGAAACACTCTCACGGAGTCCCAACTCACCGCAGCGTCTACGTTGGCAGGCGAGTCGCCGTTGGGGTCGGCCAGCATAGAGATGACGCTGATCATGATGGTTTCTACCGTGTGGATGGGCAGCCAGCGCTCCTCCGCCTTCTCATAACCGTACTTGTCCTCTCCGGGCTCGTGGAGGATGGAGATACAGACGTCTCCGTTCTTATCCACTGGGGAGCGGGGGAAAGAGCAGGACGGGTTACATTGTTGTGAGAAACGTTGACTATATTCCCCGTTAGGTGACCCGGTTGCAGTTATAATAATATAAAATGACGCCTGATGCTCTTCAGCGATTACATTTTAACTCGCTGCAGGAAAACAAGGAATATCATCGGTCGACACGTCAAGCTGAGGTGTGTGTGTACGACGAGACGCCCACAGTACACGTGCACGCTTACCATTGGGATGCCATATGTCAGTGATAAACTTCATCTTGGGTGGCCTGAGAGGGTAATCCTTTGGAAATGTCAGGTGAGCTTTAAACACGCCGCCTTCACTGTGGCACAGAAACAAACGGGAGCAGAACACACCGAGTGTCATCCTGACGTTTGGAGTGAACCTTGGCAGGCGGCCGACGAAAACGAACGCTTGCCGCAGAGAAGAACAAAAGCACAACCCGGCGATAATTCATTCAAATTGCAGTGTTGGTGTCAAGACTTACTAAAGTGTGTCTGGTGGTCCGATGATGAGGACCTCCCACCTGTAGAGGTCATTGTCATCTATTAGGCCTGCCGAGAAGCCCTCTACAGGGTTCTTATTCAGTTCTGTGGGGGAGACACATTGGGGGTCGTTACTACGAGTAACTGTGCTACAGGTCACGTGACTCGGCTATCTGGTGGACAGCAGCATCGTGTTAGGAGGCCATCGGCACCGCCGCGGTGGAATGAGCTCCCGGCTCACGTCAGGACGGCAGAGTCGCTCGCCAGCTGCTACAAGAGACTCAAGACCCTCCTGTTCAGAGTTCACCTGGACTCTGCATAACCCCCCCGCCTTACCTCTCCTAACCCCAGCACTGACTGACATGTTTGTACGTCTTGGCATTATTAACAGGAATGAGCATAGTTTAGCATATTGCATGTTCTTGGATGTTGGTGCTGCACTCAGAACGGCTCCTCTGCTCTGATCCTGCTGTTATGCAGGCAACCCAGCGATTATTAAACTCATTCTATTAGCCCTACATCTATGAATGCTAGAAACCTGCTCTGTTCTTATCCTTATGTACCACAGAGATGTACTCCTCTCCCTTCCAACAAATGTACTCTTTGTAAGATGCTTTGGATAAAAGCCTAAATGTAAATGTTATAGCATCATGTTATGTTATCTGGTTAACAGTAGCATCATGCTATGTTATCTGGTTAACAGTAGCATCATGCTATGTTATCTGGTTAACAGTAGCATCATGTTATGAAACCATCTGGTTACCAACAGTAGCATCATGTTTGAGACCATCTGGTTAACAACAGTAGCATCATGTTATGAAACCATCTGGTAACCAACAGTAGCATCATGTTTGAGACCATCTGGTTAACAACAGTAGCATCATGTTATGAAACCATCTGGTTACCAATAGTAGCATCATGTTATGAAACCATCTGGTTAACAACAGTAGCATCACATTATGAAACCATCTGGTTAACAACAGTAGGATCATGTTATGAGACTACCTGGTTAACAACAGTAGCATCATGTTATGAAACCGTCTGGTTAACAACAGTAGCATCATGTTATGAAACCATCTGGTTAACAACAGTAGCATCATGTTATGAAACCATCTGGTTAACAACAGTAGCATCATGTTATGAGACCATCTGGTTAACAACAGTAGCATCATGTTATGAGACCATCTGGTTAACAACAGTAGCATCATGTTATGAGACCATCTGGTTACCAACAGTAGCATCATGTTATGAGACCATCTGGTTACCAACAGTAGCATCATGTTATGAGACCATCTGGTTAACAACAGTAGAATCATGTTATGAAACCATCTGGCTAACAACAGTAGCATCATTAACAATGCACACATTGATGCACTCATGAGATCCAAGAGCATGTCAAATCTATTCATATCACTAAAGGAATACTTTTATGAAGCTACACAATAATACATTCCTGATGCGTAAATTTGATATTATTCATTAAATTAGGCCAACATTTTCAGATGTAATTAATATAGTGGCATGGCTCCTTAGCCGTCCATTACATTGGATCACACCTTGTAATTACACGATCAGTTAAACCTTGTCCTTGTGCCTGACTGTCGATGCATGTCAGTGCTGTGCAATGCTTGAGGGCCAATTACACCAGCTTTCATATGACGAAGGCGTGGCGTGGGTCTGTGCTGTGGCGTGACGCCACTACGGTCAACATGCTGGCCCTGTGTGTGTGCGCTTTGGTTTCTCTGTGCTATTTCAGGAACAGTAGACGTCAACTAGGCCTGCACACCAACCAAATATACAGTCAGCTTCTGTGTGGCCCAGTTTGCTCTAAAACAGCTGACCGGCTGGGCGTCGGTGGTTCTGTTGACAGCACTAACAGTGCTTTGTTTTTTTTGCTTTTTAAACTGTGTTTTGCAGGTTAGTGCAGAACACAAAAGCATGGCACCCGTCAGTACCACCCACGGCTTTGCACCCTGGCCCAGTGAACACCACGCCGAGATGTCCAGTCCAGTTCGCATACACACTGCAGAGACGTGCGGGCCTCAGGTCCCAGCGTCCTCAATCACACCAAGAAGCAGCAGCAGCAGCGGATGAATACGTGTCAGCGTTGAGGTGAAAACAGGCGTCAACGCGGCATCATAGAATTATTAGCATTATTATTATTATTATTATTATTAGTGATCTGCAAGCCAAGCCCCTTGTTAAATGAATCCAACAGCCCAGGCATGGAGAACACAGCCCCTACACACCGTGTGTGTAGGGGCTCCCGACAACAGGGGCTTCCCGTAGCACTGGCGTCAACAAACAACACAACAACACAACAACAGCAGCAGCAGCAGGAGCAGCAACACGACGATCTCCGCCACGATATTCCACGACGGGCTTGTTTTTAAGCCATCACACAGAACATCTAGTGTGCCGTGTGTTCGTGCCACGACGGTTGGAATTGCTTTATTCAAACCATCATGGCTAATGGTGCGTTGCGGTTGTACTCGGCAGTCGGAATTTCCGCCGTCTTACAAGTTGGACGTAAAGGGGGGTGGGGTGAGGGACACCCTCTTAAGTCGGAAAGTCGGGTGAACCGCACCCACACCGACTCCACACTCCAAGATGGCTGGGTAGCCGCGACACCCCCCACGCCCCGTTTAAATCCGCACTGTGAAGTCAGTGCTGGGAGCGGCGTCACGCCCGAGTTGACAGAAGGTCGGGTTGTCTTGTGAAGCGTCCGACTTGGAGGCCGGACATTCCGACTTCTGAGTACAACCGGAACGCACCATAACAGACCGCTGCTCCGGCTAGCCGAGCGATGCTAGCTAGCCAGCTAACGTTGACTGGCCGCTGGCTTCTTGTGTTTCGTTATTACCTGCCAACTGTCTCCGCAGTAACAGCGCTGACTGGGGCTCCGTCATCTTTAAGTAGGCTTTGGCTCGGCTATGTTTATTGTAGACTTTACGGTTACGACGGTTATTATTGTCGGGGTTTCTAAGCCAGTTGTCCGTAGCTTCTATTTTCTAGTATATAACATTCTCGACTCGCTGATCTTCTTCTTTTACTTTTAGCTGTCGTTCACTTCTTCTCTGGTTTTGGATGCGCTGGGCGTGCACAGCTCCACCTACAGTATGAGAGGTGGTACTACACGCAAGCCGTGAAGGCAAAAGAAACGCAGGCTCTGTTTAGATTAAACTGCTGTGGGGAGCAGCTACAGGTACCTGGGAGCCACATCACAGAGGATCTGACTTGGACGACACACTTTGACACTCTGGTGAGGAACGCGAAGCAGTGAGGGAATTCAGTCCTCCCATCCACACACTTACATGAACACACATAGCAAGCACACAGCACATGCACTCACATTTTTACACTCGCATCATTATTAGAGAACTTATGTTGATATGCCGTGCTGTTTAAATGCATATTTGTTTAGATTTTTACTGTATATGTTGTATCTGGGGTCTGTGAAAACTTGGTCAGACGGTATGTCTCAGAAGTCCAGGATATGTGGGAGACCAACACACAACACGCCAGGCGGCCATGTCTTAACAAGGCCCTCTTACACCACCAGGTGTGAGAGGAATTAGCGATCGCAAACGTTTCAGAATAGGCAAGATGTGTGGATCGGTATACATCGAGGTGGGCCTTCCCAGTTCTGATGTCACTTCACATCACAGACACACACTGGAGGAGAGAGTGGATGGAAATGACCCATTCTAGAGGAAATCAGAGTGGATCCTAACTCATTATAGAGGGCTTTCAAAGTTTGTTTCAATTTCACCCATTTATTTTTTGTTTAGTAGAAATAATCATCGAAACATTCTCAGGGATAGATTGTCCCTATAGCCAACGGGATATCAGTTAGTACAAGCCCGAACACAGCCACTTCATGTGGCATTGTGGCAAGGGACTCGCCCCATTGGGCGGCAATTTGAATAATGTAAATCGTATACTGAAGACAGCATATACTGCAGTTTTAAAGGGACCCGTAGTGATTAACCACTACGAGGCATTTCACAATACTCACAAAAGTGACTAAAATGATCACGTCAAAGTGACCTCACAAGTGGGAGTGTCCTTCCAATGCACGACTACATCAGTTTAACAATTGGTACAGTCTGCTGGGTAGGCTCGTAAAGACTTGCTTTTACATCAGTTGGTTTCTTTTAGTAGTTCTGCACTTGTATATAAACTTGTATATGATGAGTCTTCAATTTCTGACTTTCAGGGGAGGTCTGTATACAGGCAACATTGAGGAAAGTCATTTGTGTAGACGACCCTCATTGAAATGATACAAAGTGGCTAAGCTCCCCTTCAACTGCTGTTCATTTCACTGTTTTCCATTTTCTAAATCAATGTTTACACTTTGACTTTGTGCATGTTTGACAGGCTGGGTCACAGGACGAGGATCTCTAGG
The DNA here is from genome assembly GCA_900312585.1 of Malacocephalus occidentalis. NCBI lineage: Eukaryota > Metazoa > Chordata > Actinopteri > Gadiformes > Macrouridae > Malacocephalus > Malacocephalus occidentalis. Next base: position 6,456 of record OMOU01095053.1, read on the forward strand.
GCCTGAAGATGATGAAGTTATTAAAATACCAAAAACTGAGACCTGTCAGTGACACATTTGAAAAATAAACAAAACGACAAACTGAAATGAATGTGTAATGCTTTATTATGTCAAGCACAGCATTAAAATCAATATTTCAATTTTGGAATTATTTACTGCCCTCCCCTCAGACGGAGGACAAGGTGGAGGGTGGACTCCTTCTGGATGTTGTAGTCGGACAGGGTGCGACCATCTTCCAGCTGCTTGCCGGCGAAGATCAGCCTCTGCTGGTCTGGGGGGATGCCCTCCTTGTCCTGGATCTTGGCCTTGACGTTCTCGATGGTGTCGCTGGGCTCCACCTCCAGGGTGATGGTCTTGCCGGTGAGGGTTTTGACGAAGATCTGCATGCCACCCCTGAGACGGAGGACAAGGTGGAGGGTGGACTCCTTCTGGATGTTGTAGTCAGACAGGGTGCGACCATCTTCCAGCTGCTTTCCGGCGAAGATCAGCCTCTGCTGGTCTGGGGGGATGCCCTCCTTGTCCTGGATCTTGGCTTTCACATTTTCGATTGTGTCACTGGGCTCCACCTCAAGGGTGATAGTCTTGCCGGTCAGGGTCTTAACAAAGATCTGCATGTTTGAGACTAAAAAAAAAAAAAATACAAGATTAATTAACATTAGCCCAATAAAGCTAAAACTATTGGAAAATAAATCTCGTTTAAAAACGTAGGTTCACATTTGTAAAATTCGTACGATTATTAAGTAGCGGTTATTAGTTAAGCCGGCGAGTTATGAGATTATGCTGCTGCGTTGTTGCCGTCATTCCAGCAGCGGCGGAAAAAAAACAAAAAAACAAGTGACGCGGCTCCGGGCGCCATTTTGATTCGCGTCGAGTTCCCTTTGTTCGTCGCTAATGGAAGACCAACGAACACTCGGAGTGTCGAGTCATACACACGGTCTCCCCGTTCTCCTCGCCCAGTCTCACCGACGGCAGTGTACACGGGCGACAGTAAGACACGAGTATATGTTCGGGTCGATGGCGGTTCACTAGTCTATAGATGATGAACCGCAAACATACACAAACTGAACGAGACGCGACGGCAGATCGCTAGGGACAAGTAAAAAGTCCATAATGTGCTATATTAACAACGACATCAATAGACAAAGTACAAGAAAGGAAAGAAAGTACAAGAAAAGAAAGAAAGAAAAAAGAGCCAAGAGCCGAACATACCTTTTCAGTTGCACTTGACGATTTTTCGCTGTTGCCGGGCAGACGTACAGCATTTATACAGGGGCCGCGCACGTCACACTTGGAAATCAATCCGCCGTACAAAGTAGTTCCCCTGTCTTACATTGGAAATATCACGTTCCATTTGATGATCATTTGTCCTTCTTTCTCATTCACGAGAAGGTCTGTATTAGCTAAATACAAAATAACATTTCATTGCGTATTTTCCCCTTTTTCGTGCCTGCTCTTTTTCACGTGACTCAATGCGGAGTAATACACCCCCCGTGCGTAGGCAAAAGCGCTGGAATTCTCGAGAACACAAACAGGAACCAGGTTCTGATTGGCTCGTCCAAGTGTTTGTGTCGTCAGCGATTGGTCGATAAGGCTTGTACGTTGTACCCCCAATGCGCCCTTCCTTCCCTGTTCGTCAACAACACCAAGACGCCGGCGACGACATCGTGGTATGGCGCACAACATATACGTTGTATCTTATAATATATATTAAACAAGTGGCCACCACGACAATACGCCTGGTCAAAAAGACAAACTGTTTGTGTGGAATGGTGAAAGTCCAAAGGTCCGACAGTCACCACAATGACTCAGCGGTTATGTATTAAGCGTGTATGTGGGTCACCCCCCCCCCTCCCTCCTACGGTAACCCGTGACAACCACCCGGGGTGCCGTCCGGTGGGACACTCTGTACCGGGTTGTTGTGGCCGTCGTGGCACCTTTCACCCGAAACACGTTACGACACGACACGTCAAACCGTCAACTGTCCTGGGGGATGCGTGGTCGTTCAATCGATTAGAACCATTGTCTGCCTCCATTGATTCACGATGTCATCGTTTAATAATTCACCTTCTGATCAGGAAGGCAAAGGGGGGGATGACGTCAGCGGATTTCGCAAGACGAATTTCAGGTCTTACGTGTGAGGAGCTGTTGGACTACCGTCTCTCTCAACGGCGTTGTCTGTCGTAGCAGCCGCACGCACACACGCACACGCTCCTGGCCCCCCGGAGAGCCTTGCGGTCCCGCAAGGATGGACCGCCGCGTTCAGCACACCGGCGGCTGCCACTGTGGCGCCGTCAGGTTCCAGGTGTGGGCCTCTGCGAGTCTGCATGTCTTCCAGTGCAAGTAGGTCAACGTCCCCCACCCCCCGTTTAATGGTTTAAAGCAAGATATTCTTTGCATGTCCCATTTTACGGAGGCCCACAAAGACACTCAACCGTGCCTCTTTTTGTTTTTCTTTCCAAGTTGTAGCATTTGCACCAAGAAGCAGAACCACCATTTTATTGTGCCCAAAGAACACTTCACCCTTTTGCAGGTGGCTTACATTTCATAGTTGTAGCCTCCATTCTGATCTGGAACAAACATCATACGAGTGTGTCCGTAGTGCTGGCTCATTGGCATACGTTTGTTTCTCACCACAGGGGCTCGACAATCTGACGACGTACACATTCAACACGCATGTCGCCAAGCACACGTTCTGTAAAACATGTGGCGTCCAGAGTTTCTACACTCCGAGGTCCAACCCCGACGGCTATGGTGAGTGGGGCTCCATCATGTCTATCTGCTGGGATGGGCTGTTGTTGTTGATACTGTTGTTATGCCAGGCCTGTTTACAGCGGATACCAGTGGTGGAAAGAACATTTACTCGAGTACATACCTGAGGTACTTTACTTACGCAGTATTTGTATGATCAGAATCAGAAGCACCTTTATTGCAAGGAATGTGCTTTTGTGCAATTGGTGCCTAACATTGAACAGAGTAAAAAGAAAAATGCTAAATATTTTTTTTTTAAAAAGCTATTCTGGAAATCTCCACTCTCTTGAGAGCGTTGAGCTCCAAGTTGTTCTGACCGCACCAGGTCACCAGATGGCCAGTCTCCCACCTGCATCTCCACCAGAGATGAGCCCAAAGAGGGGTGGTGTCGTCCGCCAACTTCAGGAGCTTGACAGGCTGATGACTGGAGGTGCAGGCGTCCGTGTACAGGGAGAAGAGCGGAGGGGAAAGGACGCAGCCTTGAGGGGAACCAGCGCTGATGGTCCGGGAGTCAGAGACATGTTTCCCGAGCCTCACGTGCTGCTTCCTGTTGGACAGGAAGTCTGTGAGGTGGAGTTAAGCACACTCAGCTGGGAGGACCTGTCCTGCAGCAGAGCCGGGTCGATTGTGTTGAAAGCAGAGCTGAAATCCGGAAACAGGATCCTGGCATAGGAGGATGAAGTGGAGAGCCGTGTTGGTGCCATCGTCTACAGACCTGTTGGCCCTGTAGGCAAACTGCAGGGGGTCCAGGAGTGGGGCAGTTCTGGCTTTGAGGTGGGACAGCACAAGGCACTCAAAGGGCTTAATTACCACAGAGGTCAGGGAGACGGGTCTGTCGTCATTAAGTCCTGCGATCCTTGGCTTTCTGGAGACTGCGGACGTTTAAAGCAGACTGGTACATGGTAGACTGGTACATGTCTCCTGTGAGGTGTTGGTGTTGATTAGCACAGTCTGGTCTGGGTGCTACGTGGGGGTTCTGTCCCTTGAACAGCCTGTTTACATCCCTCTCCTGTATGGAAAAGGTTGTCGTTGTGGGAGTGAGTGGCTGTGAAGAGGCCCCCTCTGTGGTGGGATGGGGCCGGTGAATGGGGTCACGGGGGATAGTGACACCACTGTCCCATTGTCTTTCACATCGACAGCAGTGCTGGCAGACCCGAGTCGTGGAGAGGTTTGTAGTTGGTGATCTGTTTGAAACCTTTCCAGACAGACGCCGAGTCCTCATCTGAGAGCTGTTGATTGAGTTTCTCAGAATACAGCCGGAATACAGTTTAGCTCCCCTTACCGCCTTGCTAAACCTGTATGTGATACTTCTACTAGGCTGTGTCCGAGTACAAAAGGGTACACAAACTAATCAATAAATACATTCTTTATACCAACAAGGCTAAATTGCTTCACATCTGCAACACTTTAGCCATAAACACATGAATGCATCAATCCAATAATCCAATAAATGATTTTGTAATGGGCCTGTGTGCATGACTACGTTTACTTTTGCTACTTAAAGTATATTTTGACACCAATACTTTTGTACTGTTCCTTGAGTCACAATTTCACTTGAACAGAGTGTTTTCCACAGTGTGGTAAAATATGCGAGTACTTGCATGCCCCACCACTGGTAAATACGGGTGCGACTCCGTGTTGTGGTCTGACAGGTTTGGGTGTGTGGTTGTTGTTCTGTCCCCCAGGCATCGCGCCTCACTGTTTGGATCCAGGGAGCGTCGCTAGCCTAACAGTGGAGGCGTTCTGCGGGGAGAAGTGGGAAGACAGCATGCAAGCTCACAAGACCATCAGAGACATGTCAAGCTCCGCGGGGGAGGACACCTTGTGACGCCCAGCAACAAAACAACTGTCCGCCGTCAGAACATTTTATTTCAGACTTTGTCAGAACTATCGCAGTGGTTGTTCATTGAGTCAAGAAAATTACACTGTAAAGAAAAAAAACCAACCACCAAATCATTTGCATCCCAAGTTGAACCAAAGTGCCAGTATTTTAAGATAGAAATCCCACAAGGTATATACATCAGAATCTGCATGTCACAAATAGGCAGCAGACACTGTAAACAGAAGGAACGACAATCAGTGCATAGAAATAGGAGCGAGGAACCCTAATAGATCTTGAGGTTCCTGGGTCCCCGCGGAAGCACGTGGAACGTGTTGACGAACATGTAGCGTGAGAAGAGCACGTAGAGGCGACGGAACCACAGCAGCTGGGTCACATGGCAGAACATGGCCGCCTGACAGAGAGAGGGCAGAATGTGTACGTTGAGTCACTCGACAGAAACTTCTATTCCACGTGACGTTCAGCACACGTGAGGGAGCGCGTGATCTTTGACGCTGCTCAGTTGAAGTCACAAGATTGTGGGCCTCGCCCTGCTGAGGACGTGGCAGTGACACGCGAGAGCCTTGGCAGCAGTGGAAGCAGGTTGAACCAGTCTGCTGTCAGCCTCACCTTGGCCTTGGCGTAGCCCCGGGGGCCTGTGACGCAGCACAGGGCGGAGGGCCAAAGCCAGCTGACTGGAAGTTCCAGGAAGGACACATACTTCCTGAAGAGGCCCACGGTGACCAGGCTGAGCAGACAGCAGTCTGGGACAGACACACACGAGGCACATGTTAATGCAATGTAACTCTGTGGACTCGTCTTATCTAAGTCACTGGTTGGCCTATGGTTCCAAATGTGTTGTCAACACTGTCGTTAAAGTCAGAGTGGGAGCGTTGGATTGAATAGCACGCGGTTCCAGTTAGTCCAGAGCAAAATGTTCCCCTTATGAGATTAGATTAAAGTCAAGTCAAGTACAAAGTACAAACGGTACCTTGCCTCATTATTAAACCTTTCGAGAATGTTTCTACAACTATTTGGCAGAATGTGTGTCAAATGTTTAGCAGGTACATAAGGCAGGATGATTCATAACACTAATACTACTATTGATTATATACTAATAATGTTTAGTACGATTCACGATTCAAGAAGTATAATTCACATGCAGGATAAAACAAAGTGGCTTAACAAGACTTCCCCATGTGATCGTAGTGCATCTATCATCCATCTATCACGCCTATCTTACTTACAGATACGCCCTGTTTTCCACATACAATAGATTCACCGCCACAGTATGGCATGCACACTGTTTCTAAAGACCTTAACGTAAATGCGAGATGTTGATTTGACCTTACTGGGTTAAGAGTCAAGTTGAAGCGGGAGAGCCGTTCATCTTCTGTGAACAGGATGAACGTCTTTCTCTAAATGCTACCACCATCAGATGGACTCGTGTACATGAAATGGGGAGACGACAGCCGCCACTGAGCAGTAGAGGGCACCACAGACTACAAAGACGATTGTGTCAGACCTACCTTTGGAAACTTGGCCGGTGGAAGCCAGATGCCTATGAGGAAGACAAAATGCGACGCGGGCGTCAGATCAAACGCAACTGAACGTTTCCAACATGAAAAGTATTTAGTGCGTGGCTGGGTTAGTCTCCTGCCCCGCGGGACCGTCCCGATCTGGGGAGGTTTCTCTCTGATATTCATTAAGAGACGCGAACCCGAATACCGCGGTGGTCTCACGACACCAGGGTGTGGTGGCCAGCAGGTGGCAGTAGTGCGCTCCATGCCGACAGGAGCCCCTGCCAGTTGTCCGTGTTACAGTGTGTTTGAGTCACTCTCAACACGTTCTCCATCCAAGCGCACAAAATATGGGAAATGGCAGAGAATGCTTTCTTATGCAATCCTGTTTTGAGGTTTGGCGGAAAATGAACGCCTGAGCACGCCGTCGGGGAAAACACTCTTAAACACTCGAGCTCATCCCCTTGGTTACTGTTTAATGGGAATTGAGAGAAAAGAAGCGAGAGAGAGGGAGGGAGAGAGAGAGAGGGACTATTAATCTGCAGTTGAGGTCTGCATACTGGAGGGTAGCCAGCAAGGCTCACAGATAGAGAAGTGACAACTGCCAACTTACTGGTCAACTCGGGCATTCTCACAGTGTGTGTGTGTGTGTGTGTGCAGAGGCGATTGTGAAGGGACCACATACAATAGGCTAGCATCACCCCTCCCCCCTTCCTTTTTACTATTCATATAAAGCAAACAGGCTTTTGGCTGGCCTCTGCTAACTGCACCCCCGCCCAGCACCGGACCCTCGCTGCAGAGCCAGGGTGCTGCTCGGTTCCAGCAGCCAGGGTCTCTGGTTTGGATGACCTCTCTGCTATGCACAGATGAAGCACTAAAAAGGCGTGCGAGTGTGCGTGCGCGCGCGTGTGTGTGTGTGTGTGCACATGAGCGTGTGCATGTGCCTCTGTGTGTGTGTGTCGGGGGAGGGACCCCGGGGAGCTGTGGCGAGTGAGGCGTTGAAGTGTGCCTGAATGGGGGAATGTGGGCCCCGGTGCCGGGCGAGTCCTCCCATTTCCCCCCCGCGGCTCACGTCGGTACCTGACTGCCTCGTGGACGGCCGTGTGGTTGGCATGACCGCTCACGCCGCTGCCGTCGAACGTCAGCACCTGGAACGAAGAAGTGGTCGTGCTGAACTGGCGCTGAACTCGCTCGAGTGTTCGCACAAAAGATACGTGACAAAAGTGAAAACGTGCATCACAAAGCAGATAGCGTTTTATATCTTGAAACGCGCGTGTATTGTGTATTGCGTGTGTATCCCATAGTGTGTGCTTGAGCCATGCGGGTATCTGTAAATTGCCATCCCCCTTGTGTGCATTAGCAGCACAAGCCAGTATAGCTCTCCTGCTCGGTCTTGCTTGGCCAGATAGCATCCTGCCATGCCCACATCCTGGTGAAGCTGCCTTTCACAGCATCCACTCTTTGTATTCATTCTTTCATCCTCGCTCAGATAGATAGTGAGATAGAGGAAGGGGTGGATGCCAAAGACACCCACATTCTGACTGGATGAAAATCTTTAGGTGCAGTGCGCAACTATTTGTTTTTTTTTCTCGAGAGGCTGTTTGCTGGAGCCGTCTCAGGGAAATTAAGGCTCTGTGAAATCGTCTTGGCTGAACACCCGGGGGAGACAAGTGAGGCTGCCATAGTTATTATATATATGGTCCTCACAGAGACCGCAGAGTATAGCCCAAAGACATTAGCTGGCAAGGCCAAAGCTGATGTCACTCCAGACAACCTATTGATTCCTGCCCCAGGGGACGCCTCTCGCTAGTGTGGGACTGAAACTTGCTCAGAGCGCGGCCAGCAGCCGCGAGGAATGCTCGTGTGTTTTTATTTTGTGTTCTTTGTGTAAAACATGGAGGAGGCGGCGGCGGCGGCGGCGGCGGCGGCGGCGGCTCTCGGCTCGTACCATGTTGAAGGGATGAGACCGCATGTGCTTCTTGACCAAAGAGGAGACCACAGAGACGCTCCATTTTGCATCGGGGTCGTCCGGGAGATCTCTGCAAGCAGAAGAGAAAGCCCGGTTAATCTGTCGTGGAGAGACGCAGAGGGACTGTTTTGGACCGTGGGACAGCGAGGCGTGTCACTGGGTGCTAGTGACGTGCGTTTTGCGGAGCGGACTTTGGCAATCGTGGAAACCCAGGCCTCGGCCTTCTCAAAGAGAGCCCTTTCGGAATGCGACTCCCCGGGTGTGCCGAGGTCAAGGGCCGGCAGAGCCTCAGCATCCTGTTCACTGAAACTGCGGCCCTGGGACCTCGGTAGCCATCCATCACGGCGGGGGTCCAGGCGCTGGGCCCCGGACCCTCTCAACGCGACCGCCTCGTAGGCCTTAAAGCGCTTCACCCACGAACCAATGAATAAAGAACCAGAAATGAATTCACTTGTTGGGTTGATTTGGTTTCCGTCCCCTGTTTTCCGGAGACTAAACAGACGGAAGTGAAGTGAACTGAAAGCGACCCGGACGGTGTCGGGGTCGCGGTGGGATGACAAACGTCCTGAGGCCTAACATTAGCGAGGCTAATGTAACCGCGCCGCGGCTACTCAGCCTGCGCCACTTCTCCCACGAGACCACGGGCAGCACAAGCAACACAAATGAGGACAACAACAACAACAACAACAACTGCATGTCATTAGCGAGGCTAACGGGCCGATAAGACGGCGACCGCGGAATGGCCTGGCCCTATGGCCGTGCAGTTTAGCCAAGCGGTGTAGTGACTGTACTCGGGTGTGCACACA
>OMOU01095055.1:0-23758 GCA_900312585.1 Malacocephalus occidentalis
AAGACCCTACGGACAGGGGCTTCCACCAGACATTCCCAGTTCACCCTCACTACCCGCTTGGGTTTACCAGGTCTGTCCGGCAGCCTCTCCCGCCATCTGATCCAACTCACCACCAGGTGGTGATCAGTTGACAGCTCTGCACCTCTCTTTACCCGAGTGTCCAAAACATGCGGCCGCAGATCTGCTGATACAACAACAAAGTCGATCATTGATCTTTGGCCTAAGGTGGCCCAGTACCAGGTACACTTATGAGCCACCTTATGTTTGAACATTGTGTTTGTTATGGCCAGTCCATGACTAGCACAGAAGTCCAACAACAAAGCACCATTCTGGTTCAGATGGGGCAGGCCGTTCCTCCCAATCACCCCCCTCCAGGTTTCTCCATCGTTGCCCACGTGTGCGTTGAAGTCCCCCAGTAGAACTATGGAGCCCCCAGATGGCACACTTTCCAGGATGCTCTCCAAGGACTCCAAGAAGGCCGGATACTCTGAACTGCTGTTTGGTGCATACGCACACACAGCAGTCAGAGCCTTCCCCCCAGCGACTAACAATCGCATGGAGGCGACCCTCTCGTTCACCGGGGAAAACTCCAACACAGCGGCGCTCAGCCGGGGACTTAGAGAGTAGAGAGTCCAGCCCCTCTCCAGGAGTTTGGTTCCATAACCGGCACTGTACGTGGAGGTAAGTCCAACCATATCTAGTTGGTACCGCTCCACCTCCCGCACCAGCTCTGGCTCCTTTACTGCCAGCGAGGTGACGTTCCATGTCCCTAGAACCAGTCGGCGATGCCGGGGATCCGCTCGCCCAGGACCCCGCCTTTGCCTACCACCCGGTTTGCATTGACCCCAACGACCCCAATGACTCTCCCCGCAGGTGGTAGGCCCACAGGGAGGCGGCTCCTCGTTGCTTCTTCGGGCTTGGCCCGGCCGGGCCCCGTGGATCCAGGCCCGGCCACCAGACGCTCGCCAACGAGCTCCCCTCCCAGGTCTGGCTCCAGGAGGGGGCCCCGGTTTCCCTTGTCCGGGCGAGGTAGCATAGTTCAACATTTCAACATCTACTTTGATATCAGAAAATACTTGTCATGGCTAATGAATTTCACTCCATTACAAAATCTCCCCCATCAATTGACTTATGGAATCAAATTACCATTACCATTTATGTCATTGAAAATTATGTGGTTCATAATATTACATTATCTCCTTACAGAGCAAGAACCCAAATCCGAAATGCTCCTGACCTTAAGCCCCAGTTCGCATGGGCGCAAGAGGAGGAAAAACACAAGATATTTGGACTATGAAATGGACGAGAAACCGGAAATCCAGAGTCAGAAACAAACGCGACAAGGAAGGGCCCCCAAAAAGACTTCTGTAGGCACAGAAACTCAACGAAAGAAGGGTTGCCATACAAAAACTACAGAACCAATTGAAGAAGGTGACCAGCAACCTGAACACCAGAGTCCTCAAAAAAAGCACCTAGGGCAACCACCCAAAAATAAGGATTGGGATTACAAAGCTAAAGAAACAATGGATGAAGGTGACCGAGAAACGGGGTCCCATATATCCTTGAAAGAACTTTCTCAGAAATGTCCTGACATTTCCCCTAAAGGTAGAAGAAAAAGCCCTACAAGGAAGAAACCTGCCAAGAAAACAAAAGACTTGGCAGCAGAGGCTGAGAATACTTGTTCTGAGCATCAACCAGTGGAGACTCCAAAGCCAAAGAGGAAGTACGTGAGGAAGCAGGTGACAGTGCAGGAAATAGCCCCCATGTTACAAAAGAAGCAGGAAGAAATGCCCACTGGCCCAGAAGTGGAGAGCAATCTTGGCCGCCCAAGAAGAAATGCCGCTAAAACGTAGGTTACTTCCAGTCCACCATAGTTAATTGCAATGATTTTTTCAAACCAGTTTTGTCCCGTTTCGCCTTAATGAACATGTCAACATACATTTACTGATAAGTAATTTAATTGTGTTTATTTTACACAGTTTTGTTGGACATAGAATCAGGCTTTGTGTTGAACTCGAGAATCCACATCTTTGCACAACCTATACTTGGCAATAGCATTTGGTTGTCAATTGTTTTACTACTATAACGCTATTAGATAATACATGGATGGTGGCAACTTTATAACAGCAGCCAGCAAGCTGTCTGCAATAGCTGTTACTGCAGACATCCATCACAGACTGACTCAATCTCGATAGTCAGCCACTCAGCCCGCTTAGTACCGACCTGGTTCGGTTCGGTGGGTACTGCTGCAGACTTCGCCAGTGGGTGGCTTCAAAGTGATTGCTTTATATCTTATTAGTCCTCATTTGAGAACTTCTTTGGATGTTATGTCGGAGGGTGTCTGATTACATCCAGCCATGTCTGGCACAAAATATGATAAAAATGAAAATGTGCTTTCAATGAAAATAGTTTAACGGGCATAATAACAACCGTGTGTAAAGCACCTCATTATTCCACCTATAGTTAATGGTAACTATAATTAATGGTATGTTTTGCTTTGCTTCTCCCTGACATTGTCATGACACAAAGAAAAAAATGTATGGAACCTGGACTACAATATGGAGTCTTGGGTTCCAACATTAGTAATTTGAAATTAAATAACTAATCAGTAAAAGCAAGTTGACATGTCCATTAAAAGGACAATATATGTAATGAGAAGCGGTGGAGTTTGATTTTGAATCGGCTTCTATGGGTTGTGGCAGTGTTTCCTCACACAATGATCAAACATGTCTTGAGGCAAGCAACCTAAACATGGTCTAGGGTGCATACAAAAGCCTGGGTATGTTTTAAAGTGAAATTCCCCTTTAATTCTAGACTGTCTTTTTAACTGTCTAGAATTAAAAAAAAACTTAAGTTGTTATTAGTTTTGGCCTCCCTATGCTTCTTCCGAAGTGCGTCAAAATTAATCAGAATCTGTCTTCCCACACTTCTGTGGAGTTATTTTCGTTTGTGCATAAAAGTCACTCTCTGAATCCGAAAAGCCTCGACAGGACTTTTACTCCACCTTCCTAGCTTTACAGACAGCCTCCTTACTCTAGTACGGCCCCAATAACAGCCAGTACTGTGGAACTATAGGTAGAAATCGAATTTGGGTGTCCGATTTTTTGTGTGATCTCAGAACTATACTGAAGAAGTATACAGCGGCTTTTTAAGGTTATGTGAATTCATATAATTGTTAAGCATGCGACTCTTCAATGTAGCCCATGATCTACCTCACACACGTTATTGTAAAGTTACTCTACAAAGGCTGGCTTTTGTCACTCCCATGTTGGAGATGTTGAAGATTTTTATGTGTATTCTGACCAGTGCTTTGAAGTACCTCCATTCCTTGGCACAAGAGTGTCCAGAGGAATCAGGGTCCGGGTCACGCAGTGGGAGCCCAGACTCACTGTCTGACCGACCAGGAAGAAGGCAAGACGCAGGTATGCTACGCACCCTACCTAGCTTAAATAAAGGCAAGTAGCAGCCATAAATGGCTGTTTGTGAAGCCCATGTGGAAGTGACTAACATGTAGTTAATTTAGTCGCCTATAGGTGGCTTGCTTTGTTCATTTAGGATCTCAGTGGCTAGTTCATCATATGTGTATTCTAGTGTGGGATAGTGGTAGCTCAGGAGGGAATAGCGGTTGTCTGGCAACCAAAAGGTTACTGGTTTGATCCCCAGGCTCCACCTAGCTAAGTGTCGAGGTGTCCATGAGCAAGACCCCTAACCCTAGCTGCTCCTGGTATATTGGTTGTTACCCTCTATGGTAGAATCCGCTGTCGGTGAATGTAGGTGAATGTGAGGCAACTGTAACAGCGACTTGGATAAAAGTGCTGTATAAATGCAATCCATTTACCAGGTCCAGTCCGACAGTTTTATTTAATTAAAAAGTGATTGCATTTTTTGCCATAGACTACTGGGAAGTGGCCACCAATGTGCCAAATATGGATAATTTTCACTGCTGTTTGCAAAGTTGTCAAGCAATGGTGGTGCCCGCAATGTGAAGCCTATGGTTTTATAGTGGCCATGTGTAGCCAATGGGTAGCCTCCTGCGTCTATCGGTAAAAGGCCTTTTTTCCTGCAGGGGCGATGAAGCTTAAAAAGAGGAAGCGTCTTGCCAGTGACAACCTTGAGGAAGATGAAGATTTCATTCCCGGTGGTTGTGATGAGATGCTGGAAGACATGGAGGAGGATGAGGAGGATCTGGAGTCGGAACTGGAGCCTGCAAACCAATACTTTAATAAAAGCAATGCAAGTACTTTAGTTCTTTCGTGGGGAGGATATTATCATGTCGAAGGACCGCACACTGAAATAAGACAAGCTAAAACGTCCTGTCTGGGCACCAACATCCTTAAACTTTGTGTCTGTAATGCTTTCAAATGAAAATGGTGTAGTAGACGGGCCACTGTAGAAATACTATCATATTATGAGTATCTCATAATGTATCGTACAAAACAGGGAACCCGATATTATTATGTATATCACTTTTATTACACAAATATGCTTAACATTATACAAAAATAAAATAATGAGTTGAGGTATACCTCCCAATAAGGCGTGGACACAGTCAATCAACCTAGAATAACCCCAGATTCTAGTCGAAACAATTTATTGGCAACAGGCAAATGTGTGGTTGACTGCAATGGAAAAAGCTCGTAATTTGTTTCATAAATATAAATAAACAACATTTATGAAGTGGTTTCGGCAGTGAGCTGCTCCGTACCCAGCGCCCAAAGTTGTAATATTGTACATTTGCAAGGTGCATCAAAGATGCAACTCCACTCAGGTGCACACAGACTGCTACAGACTGCTACAGAATGTAATCATTGAAAAACCATAACGTGCATCAATTAAACATTTTGATGAATTGCAGCTGCCCTAGATTTGCTACATTTATTTCCCACATGCATTTCAAAGCATAATTAAAAAATGCCAATTTGATAATGCTTTAATATATTATCACCTTTGTCTCCACAGCTAGTCGACAGAAGAGTTTTTGGCATAGCCGCTAATGGAATGCCCAATGCAATGATGAAGCCGGCGTGGGATGCATTCACAGTCAACAAGACATTGTACGTAGCCTGCCCTTTGCTCTGCTTTTGGGGGTCTCCTACCCACACTACGTGAGTCAGGCCCAATAATATCAAACCAAAAAGTCTTTGCCCTCCCATTTCTATGGGGGGCAGCAAAATTGCATGTCTTGAGATTGAATTGGGCTCCAATCTCTTCTCTGCCGCTCTCTACCAACTCAGTCGGCCCTAGAATCATCTTAAATTGCAAATATGCCTTCTAGTAAGACAAGTTGGGCGCCAGTAGAATATGTCCATTGATGATATTTTCAAATTTTCAGCCGAGAAGAGCACTATAGTAACTGGGTGTTTCCAGAGTGGGTCCCGTCGGAGAATGACTGGAACATTGTTCCCAAGCGGTAATGAACCTTTAATCCCACAATATATTCATATTGTATACACTATGTGATTCACTAGAGATAATGGTAACACATTCTAAGACGGCCATGTTTATAATGCATTGTAATCTGTATATTTATAGCTGTAGGCACTATAGGCACTGATATATATATATTTTTTGCAAGGAACATAGTGTATTATAAATCTGACAGTTGTAATACATTCTAATCATATATGTATTATTGCTGGTGGAATGCATTATAATGTGATTATAATTAACATTATGTTTGCCCCCAATGGGCTGGTTGTAACTGTAAGACTATATAAATATATCTACTCTTTATCAAATTACATAATTGCTCAGCATTTGATTATTATTGGTTTTAGTAATAACTTAATAACTAGCTCTGAAAGCAGAAGTGTAGGAAAGATAATTGAAAGCAGACATTCAAGTGTACCACTATTGTACAATTTGTATCAGGGTACTTTATGTAGAGTAATTAAATAATGAAAGGTATAGGTTTATGTATTACAATATATTACAATATTGTATAAGTCACTATAAGTGGTCATTGAGGCGGCAGTAGCTCAGAAGGTAGAGCTGGCAACCAGACGGTTGATCCCGGCTCCCCCTCGCGAAGTGTCGAGTTTCTCAGCAGGACACCTAACCCTGACTGCTCTCCCTAGAGAAGTGTAGAGGTGTCCCTAAGCAAGACACCTAACCCTAACTGGTCCCCCTAGCAAAGTGTAGAGGTGTCCCTAAGCAAGACACCTAATCCCAACTGCTCCCGATTTGCATGGTTGACCATTAACCATTTCATACCATTTCAAGTAAAGTGACACACAAATTCAGTATTATGAAATATAAATATAAATCTCCATCATTCAGTTGTTTATCATTTATCAGTATTCAATTTCTGTTATGAACGTACGTTAAAAAAATGAATTTTACTCGTAAAGCGAACAGTGACCAGTTATAGTGACTTATAATATGCTTAGAATGCTTATAATGTATTATAGAGATGGGCATCATAGAACGTGTTACTGAGTATACCATGTGCTGTAGGAGAACTTAAAAACACCCACCTTTTCTTTTGCATTCTTTTAGTGAGTTGGAGAAGTACTTACCGCTGGAGTTGCAATCGGCTGCTTTCAAAGTTTCGAGAGAGGGCCTCAGCAACAAGGAGACAACGGTGCAGATACTCAACAGGTGGAAACACAATCATGGGTTTCTTGGAACACCTAGGCTGCGCTACGGTTACAACTGCAGTGCATATTCTAATGGGAAGTGATTGGATGGATTTAATTAAAAAGGAACTGTCATGCTCAGCTTAAGACTACTTCTTCATGTGAGAAAAAATTGTCAATATCATTGATGTCATTGATCAGGGATTTGCATTGAAGTTGCAAATCAACAGGCAAGTTAAGCATTACTCTTATATTACAAAATACCCAAGCATGGTGTTTCATTCTTCAGCTAAAATACAACAACATAACACGTTTTATATATATATATATATACTGTATATATATATATATAAATAAATGATAACAATCAGTTGTTTTTATCTGCCATCAAAAATGAAGTAAAACAACTTAACTTCACAACTTAACTTAAAAATGTATGAAATGTTTATTGATGAATGACCACAGCTAGCTACATGCAATACACACAAATACATAAAGTCTGTCTTGTGTTGTGTGTGTATTATGATACGGTCATGTCAACATCACTGGAATGCAACAGTGTTGTTGGTGGCTGGTTTAACAGCCTCCCCTGGCCTGAGTCAGCCTGATTAGACTCTCGGGCTGGGGCATTTGGGGAGAGAGTGTGGGCCTGCTCTGGCTATAATGTTTCACCAACTATTTAATACACTGGTTTTCAATATGTGATGCTAAGGTGGCATGAGACAATCACATTATTCCTCCACATTATTGCTGAAGAAAAGATAACTATAAATTAAATATTGATAGGTTCCAAGCCAGTGACCCCCACCCAGAGCGCCTGGACATGATGATATTTGTGGGCGGTCCAACCTGGGCCCTGGAGTGGTGTCCATTGCCGGATGGTACCACAGGCAACCAGTACCTGGCTGTGGCCTGCCACCAGGGAATGGACCACCAGCACGTTTTCAACCAGACATACATGGGACATGGCCTTATCCAGCTGTGGGACATGGGCAGGATGAATTATAGCAGCAGGTAAGGTGTGCAGGTGTTTGTAGCCATTGGCTTGGTGATCCTAGGCATTGGGAGTGAGCTCTGAGTCCCAAGAGGTCACTCCCACACTGGAACACAGCCTCTGATTATTACTGGATGTAGGCTAGGCTGTGGGGATAAGCCTGCCATTAGCCAATTATTTCACTCAGAATTCTCCTCCCCTTTCACTATCTTGTGTGAGTTTTCAAACTCACAATACACAGAAATGTACACAGAAATGACAACCACTGGGCTAACAACCTATATGCTGAAAACCTACCTGCTGGAAACATCTTTTACTGTTTTGTGTATTGTTTTATTTTTTGCATGGATTTCCCCATTTTAATGCCAGGGCTCGCCTCCCCACATGCCTCCCCACATGCAAATCTTCCATCATCGCTGCATCCTGGGCTTAGCACCACCCAATTGTTTGTGCGTCATTGTATGTTTGTATGTTATTAAACCAAACACTGATTGTGATTGGTTTAATGACATACAAACAAGACAAAGAGTGTTTATTCTCCTATGATAATGGGTTCACCTTTCGCCAAAGTGTGGATATTGGTCTGGCAATGCTTGTTAGTTTAGTTTAGCTTTTTGAAGCGTTATTCAAATAAAACATTTGTTGAACCGAACCAATTGAACAGTTTCAGAATTTAAATGTTTAAAAATGACAACTAATGTGCTGATAGTACTACCAGGTATGGAACCCCATGGAGGGAAGATATCTTCAGAGGGAAACAAAGTTTGATATAAAACTGTGTAGCAATGTCTTCAAGTGGCCACAATGCCACTTGCAGTGGCTTTGTTTGGGGCTCTTGGCTCAGAGGGAGACACGTCAGTCTTGGTGACGACATATTTTTTTATTAACATCCACAAATCGGCCAAATTATAACTCGCCCATGACATAACATGTGACACAAAGCTTTTCTATGGAATCGGTTTCCCCGGTTTATGGAGTCGGTCTCACACGACCACTCTATCTCCGTCCATACCCAGCCCCTCTCTGTGAAGAGACATGCATATATGGAACATGAAACATATATTCAGTATATTCATTCTTAATCATGCTCATCCCTGACAGCTGCACCAATCCAAGGAATTTGCCCTCACTGTTTCACCAGTAATGTATTTCTATGCAGTCTATGCATAGAAATACAAAAACGCATTGCTAGCTCAATCTTGTGACTAACTAAGATATTCACACCCAAAAAATGTGGTACTACATCTGCATATTTTGCATGCATTTTTTAAGCTAGTAGCGCCATGTTATGGGTACACTCAGTAATGTTCACTTAATGTTTTCACTTGAGCATGGCTAGATGCGTCATTTTCATCTGATCAAACACTAACGTTACCCGGTCCTACTTTTGTACATTGAGGACTTCTTAAATTAACCCTTATCAATATGATCTTTATTTTGTACTTGCAGGCCCGAGGCATGTGGAGCATCTCTAGCCTATGGCTTGGGCCAAGAGAATGGCTTCATTTGGCAGCTCAAGTGGTGCCCTGCAGGTGCCTGGGAACCGCCAAACTGCAGCAGAAAGGTAAAAATATGAGTCAGTCATTCCAGGTCCTATTTGAGTGAGGTAAAGAACAAATTCCTAAATATCAAATGTAATCAGAGTATTACTTTTGAAATTTGATTTGAAGCGTTCTTCTCGCTCAGGCTCCCTTCTTGTCACGCCTGGGCCTCCTGGCTGTGGCTGTCTCTACTGGTGTGGTCATAGTCTACAGTCTGCCTCACCCCCAGGCCCTGTGTCCCAGCAGCACCCTACCCTCAGGTACAACAATCGAAGTTTGCAAAGTAGCCTGGCTGGACATGCTGTTTTTCTACAGATAAAAATGGCAAATGTACCAAAATCAGTGTAGCCTGTTCATATACAGTGGGGGAAATAAGTATTGAACACATCAACATTTTGTCCAGTAAATGTATTTCCAATGAGCCTATTCAAGTGAAATTTGCACCAGACTTAACTAAAAAACTAAAAAAAATCCAGACAAAAAATCTAAACATTAAAGTCCATATGTAAATAAAGTTATGCGTAATAAAGTGGAATGACATGGGAAAATAATGATTGAACACACTAACTGAAATTAATTCAGTACTTAGTGGAGAAGCCTTTGTTTGTAATGACCGCTTCGAGGCGCTTTCTGTATGAAGTAACTAATTGCCCACAGTATTCAGGTGTGATTTTGGCCCATTCCTCTATACAGATTGTCTTGAAATCTTGAAGATTGCGGGGCGATTTTCAGATGCTTCCACAATGTTCAATTGGGTTTAAGTCAGGTGATTGACTGGGCCATTCCAACAAGTAGATTTCTTTCTCTGAAACCAATTGCGAGTTTCCTTTGCTGTATGCTTTGGATCATTGTCCTGCTGGAAGGTCCACCCACGTCTCATCCTCAGCATCCTGGTGGATGGCAGCAGGTTCATCTCAAGAATCTCTTTGTACATGGCTTCATTCATTGTTCCTTCAATGATATGAAATCTGCCAGTACCATGAGAGAAGAACCAGGCCCACACCATGATACTTCCACCTCCAAACTTCACTGTTGGTATAGTGTTATTCGGATGATGTGCAGTGCCATTTCTCCTCCAAACATGGTGTGTTGTGTGACAGCCAAAAGTTCAATTTTGGTCTCATCTGACCAGAGTACATGTCTTTCTGGAGTTCTTTCCTAGTGGTCCTTGGCTCTTTCCTTCTGACTCCTTCATCAGAAATCTTGCGAGGAGCTCCTGTGCGTGGCCAGTTGATGGAGTGGAGTGATGTTGCTTCCACTTACGGATAATGTCCCCAATGGTGCTTACTGGAAGATTCAGAAGTTGTGAAATACATCTGTAGCCAATTCCATTTTCATGTTTTGCAACAATCTGGTTGCGAAGGTCTTGAGAGAGCTCTTTGCTTTTACCCATCATTAGATGTTTCTTGTGTAGCTGACATTAATTAGCACAGATTGGAGGTAGAGTTGCCTCCTAAGTAGTTATGGTTTTCAGCTGGTTCCTTGCCTTTCCTTGCTGTGGTGTACTGCTTTTTCTGAGTGTGTTCAATACTTTTTTTCCTGTTTCATTCCACTTTATTACACATAACTTTATTTACATATGGACTTTAATGTTTAGATTTTTTGATTTTTTTTTTGTTAATAGTAAAGTCTGGTGCAAATTTCACTTGAATAGGCTCATTGGAAATACATTTACTGGACAAAACATTGATGTGTTCAATACTTATTTCCCCCACTATATATGAAATTGGATTAAAATCCATTTGTTTAATTTACCACTAGCAAAGAAGACTAAAGTATAGTTTTTTACCATTTGATGCCAACAAAACCAATAGAACTGTATTTTGTGTATTATGGTACAATGATTACTTGTATATGGCAGAATTTACATTTACTTATTTAACAGAAGCTTTTATCCAAAGTAACATGATAGTCTGTGTAACTGTTAAACTGGGTAGCTGCACACCTTGGAAGAAGAAGACAGAGGGCAGCGTGTGGTACATTCTGGTACTAGGTACTATGTTTGTGGTGCTTCTTTCATTCATGTGGCAGTGCTCTTTTTAAAATGGGTCCTGGAACAAATGGCTTCAAGATTCAAGATGTTTAATCATCACAAAGACAGACAGGATATGTAATGAACAACATGAATTGGAGGGATCAAAAATGGTCGGAATAAGAATATTTAAAATATTTACAGGAAGAAAATCAACAGGAATAAGAAATATAAAAAAAAGGCAATATGAAAATATGAAAAGAAATATAGAATAAAGTGGGTACAGGCTATGTATGTTTGCATGTACCTATGTTATAAGATGCATGCTTGTACTGGATACTAACTATGTGTGTATGTGAGTGTGTGCATGGGAGGGGCAGTGAGGGGGCCCTGGTGAGATCAGAGTTCACAAACCTGATGGCCTGTGGAAAGAAACTCAGTTAAATTAGATTAGATTCAACTTTATTGTCATTGCACAGAGTACGGATATGAGTACAACGAAATGCAAAAGTTGTATCGCGGTGAAGAGTTCAGAAGAGTGACGGCCCTGGGGAAGAAGCTGTCCCTGAATCTGCTAGTCCGGGTCTGGAGCGATCTGTAGCGCCTTCCAGAGGGTAGGAGGGAAGAGTCTGGGGTAGGAGCTGTCCTTGGCAATGCTGCGCGCCCTTCGCAGGCAGCGCTTGGGCTGGACAGCCTCGCTGGAGGGGAGGGAGCAGCCTGTGATGCATTGGGCCATTTTCACAACTCTCTGCAGTGCTGTCCTGTCCTAGGCGGTGCAGTTGCCATACCAGACTGTGATGCAGTTGGTCAGGATGCTCTTGATGGTGCAGTGGTAGAAGTTTACCAGGATCTGATTGGAGAGATGGACCTTCTTCAGTCTCCTCAGGAAGAAGAGGCGCTGGTGAGCCTTCTTGACCAGGACGGAGGAGTTGAGGGACCAAGAGAGGTCCTCGGAGATGTGAACACCCAGGAACTTGAAGCTGGTGACATGCCCAACCTCCATTCCATTGATATGGATTGGGGAGTGTGTGACACCCTTGGTCCTCCTGTGGTCCACTATGAGCTCCTTGCTCTTCTTGGTGTTGAGTGCCAGGTTGTTTTTGGCACACCACGCTGTAAGGTGCTGGAACTCCTCCCTGTAGGCTGTCTCATTGTTCTTGCTGATGAGGCCCACCACCGTTGTATCATCTGCAAACTTGATGATGGTGTTAGAACCATGTAAAGGTATGCAGTCGTAGGTGAACAGGGAGTAGAGCAGAGGGCTCAGCATGCAGCCTTGTGGGACACCGGTGTTCAGAGAGAGTGTTGAGGAGGTAATGTTATTCAGCTTAATAGACTGGGGTCTGTTGGTGAGGAAGTCCATTATCCAGTTGCAGAGAGAGGTGTTGATACCCAGCTGAAGGAGTTTGGAGAGGAGGGGATGGGAGGGGATGATGGTGTTGAATGCTAAGTTGAAGTTGATGAACAGCATTCTCATGTAGGTGTTTCACTTGTTGTCCAGGTGGGAGAGAGCAGAGTGTAGCACCGAGGATATGGCGAATTGGAGGGGGTCAAGTGTGGGTGGTAGGCAGGTTTTGAGGTGAGCCAAGTCCAGCCTCTCGAAGCAGGTGATGATGGGGGTGAGTGCAACGGGACAGAAGTCATTAAGAGTATTGGCGGTGGAGTGTTTGGGCACCGGCACAATGGAGGTGGTTTTGAAGCACTCAGGGACAACTTCTTGGGCCAGTGACAGGTTGAAGATGTCAGTTCAGACCTCAGTCGGCTGCATGGCGCAGGTCCTGAGCACACTACCGGGGATGCCATCAGGGCATCCCCGGTGCGTTGCGTGCGGGCCTTGCGTGCGTTCACCCTGCTCAGTGCCGCACCTACATCGGAGGAAGAGAGTGTGAGTGGCTGGTGGTCTACAGGAAGGACAAGCCTGATGGCCTGATGGTGGAATTGGTGGGTTTGTAGACTGTGATGGCCTGGATGCCTTGACACATGCGTCGGGGGTTGGAGTTCTTGAAGTTCTCCCTGAGCCTTAGCTTGTAGCTTAGCTTGGCCTCCTTGATGCCACTCTTCAGGTGAGCTCTGGCTGAACAGTATGCTCGTGTCATGCGCAAACTTGAAGATGTTGTTGGAACTGAACCTGGCCACACAGTCATGTGTGTACAGGGAGTACAGTAGAGGGCTGAGAAAGCAACCCTGGGTTTTGAGGTGCCTGCCCACCCTGACGCCCTGGGGCCTGGCAGTCAGGAAATGTAGGCGCACAGTCCCAGTTCAATCAGCTTCCCAGCCAGTCTGGTAGGGACTATGGTGTTGAGAGCTGAATATAGTCAATGAACAGCAGTCTCTCATAGCCCCCCTTCCGACTGTCAAGATGAGCGAGGGATCTGTGCAGGATACACGATCGTCTGTTGAACTGTTTGGCTGGTAGGAGGTGCAGATGTAGTCCTTGATCAGCCTCTCAAAACATTTCATGCTCACTGAGGTAAGGGCTACCTGTCGTCATTCAGAGGCAGGCTGGAGAGGCAGTCTTGGGCACAGGAAGAATAGTGAACCGCTTAAAGCAGGCTGGGACCTGCCAGGAAGAGGTTGAACACTGGAGCTAGCTGGTTTGCACAGGTCTTCAGTACTTCAATACAAATATGCCAACTGGACCTGCAGCTTTCCTGTCTCTTCCCTCATCAGAGCCCTCTTCACGTTGTGTTCGGTCACGAACAATAGAACCTCACTTCAGCTACGGTACTGCTCGTGGTGTTGTTGCTAGCCTCGAAATAAGCATATTCATCTGAATTAATAATTCTGGGGCACAACCTTGAAAACAGGGACCAATAACCAGACAGTGGATTAATCTACCTCGCTGAAGATCACATGTAGTGATCATGAGGGGGTTCAGTCTTTCCCAAAGATCTGTGTCGAGTTTGGTGGGGTTGCTTGTTGATGGTCCCCTGGTCATCCTTGCTGGAGATCTTGTGCATAGTGATCAGATGGCGGTTCAGTATTCCCCAAAGAACTGCGTTGAGTTCAGCGGGGTTGGGTGTTGATGGTCCTGAGGCCCAGGGCTTCGCAGGGGGGCTGGGAAACGTTGTTAGTGGTATTCTACTTGCAGTGGCGGTCAATCGATGTTGGGAATTAAAGAGGAATCGTTCGCCCTTTATCCTCTCAAACTACTACATCGTGGCTTGTAATGTTTAAAAGAGACGACATACTTCGTCCTCATAGTTACCTTATGTAGTGTAATAACCAAGAATTACCACTACAAAACGTGTATCAGGAGCACAGCGCGAAGACAACCGCTCAGCATCGTGGACACAGGACCACGTCTGAAGGACCAAGAGCTAAGAGAGAGCCAAAAAGGTTTCAGGACCAGTCGACTGGGTCACAGGACCCTCAGTCAACAGGACCCTCTCCGTGTCAAACTTATATAGACTAGGTGAGCGCAGATGCAACCTAATCCATTTGACCAATGAGCAGACGTTGATTCACGCCCCTTTTCTCCAAAGGGAGGGGTGAGTTTTGGTAGTGTTGCTCAATGGGGACAGTCTGTGGCACCCCTATGAGGATAGGCTTGATTGAGATTGCTTCATCTCCACATGGGGCACAGACTACACGCCATTTCACTGCCAATGTGGGGAGCAGCTTTGATGGCATGTCTTTTCATCTCAGGTAAGAACAGGCTCCTTCTACCTCCTGTGGGGTGAAGAGATTGGGTTCTTATTATTTTTGGTGCAGACCGGACACACGGTGCCTCTGTACCATTTGAATAAAGATGCATATGTCCAACCACCACCTTGGATGGCTGAAGCCCTACAGGATGTTGTACCAAGATAGCACATCATGTTGGTGTCCGCTTGTGATGGGATGTAGACAGCTGTAATGATGACCGTGCTGAACTCCCAGGGAAGTTTCTGACCAACAAAAGACGTGACAGACCCTGATGCCCCGTTGGAATCAAATCCTCGCCCTAACATTATCTAACTTTGGACATTAGCAATAAGGATGCTGGCCAAAGGTGGACCGTGGGCCTGGACACTCCACCTGCGCTGAACCCTGCTCCGTTTCCTTCTGTGTTTCCTTCTCTGTTTCCCTGGAGACGCGTCACAACTGTTGTTGTGGCTCGATCACATAATCTCTGCTGGCCACTCTGGACAGAGTTCCTAGTGTAAATGTAAGTCCACCCCCTGTAAGTCTATTGTAATAGTTATTCCAATAGTCCAAATATTCCAATAACCCAAGATTCCAAAAAGTCAAATAATTGAGCGATTAACAGTTGCCGTGTCCCATCCAAGCTGATGTGTGAGTGGGTCCCTCTCTGGTTCCTGAAATCCACGATAAGCTCCTTGGTCTTGCTGACATTCAGTGCAAGGCTGTCCTTGCACCATCACTTCAGTTGGGCTACCACATCTCTACTCCGTTTTGTCGTCATTGCTTATCAGACCTATACCTGTTGTCATCTGCGAACTTGATGATCCAGTTGCTGTCGTGTATGGCAGAGGCAGAAGACTTGTGGCACCCTGATATCGAGGACCAGAGTGGATGAGGTCCAATGCACACAGGTCTTGAAGACACAGGGAGAACTCCGTCTGAGCTGGCTGCTTTCCCAGCTTTAACAATTCCTGACATACATTGTTAAGCAGTGTTTAGAGTAGGAACATTGATTAATTATAATTCATTACTAACTGGCTATCTCATGAGTACGTAAAAAAACCGAAAATATCAAGTGAAGGGTATGCTTTTGACCAATTGCATAAAGGGGACACAGGTTTAAATATACCTATCGTGGGAGTTCTTTCGATTATATCTCAACTTCTCTAATCAAATCATATATTTCCTTATCCCAGGGGTCGGCAACCCGCGGCTGTGGAGCCACATGCGGCTCTTCAGCCCCTCTGCAGTGGCTTTGAAAAAAATTATAATATGGAAATAAATAATGACTATTTTTATTTAAAAAATTCTTTCAAAGAGAACACCTCTTATTTTGGAGATCGAGGTCATACTGTGACACTGAAATAAAAAAAAAGTTTAATATTTTGTCAACTAAAATATGCATCACATACTGGCGCCTCTCCCTGCCGCCTGCAGGTGGCTAATCTTGAGTTTCCGACCCCCGGTAAGCTAACCATGGATACATGGAAACGTCTTGGAGGAAAATAGAGAATGCAATTCAGCGACAAAAATGAGTTCAGAAAGGAAAAAAACACATTATCCTTCCCCGTCACACCCCTGGACCCATCCCTGCTGAACATGTCAGCATTCACAGGAGTAAGTCAACCCGATCTTGGAATTGAACTGGCCGACATAGCTGATAAAGAGTGGTGGGTGTCCAAGTTCAAAAGCCTGACAGCTGATCTTGAAGATGTCGCTCGTCAGGAGGCTATTCTCGCTCGGGAGCACAAATGGAGCGATATTGAAAACCTCCCCAAACCCGACAAACTTGTGTTTGAAACATGGAATGTAATTCCCGACACTTATGTGAACATGAAGAAGTATGCATTTGGAGTCCTGTCCATCTTTGGATCCACATACTTATGCGAGCATGTTTTCTCAAGCATGAACTATATAAAATCCAAATATCACTCATGCCTCACAGATGACAGCCTGCTGTCCTGTGCGAAGATCAAAGTCACGTCTTACTGCCCCGATATAGAGAAGCTCAACAGTGATGTTCAGAAACACAAATCACATGAAACAGGTGAGAACACTATCATTTAGTAGGCTATTATTTAGCAAAAATATTTATTTTAGAACCTGAACTAATGTAGTTGTGTTTTATGTTCAGGCTCGATGGTTGATTGCTGTACGTGGAAAAAACTGAAGAGGATGACAACAAACCGAAATGGACTGAAGTCATAATTATATACAAACTGCCATATTTTTATGTTTACTCTTTTTAAAGCTATTAGGCTACAGCTATATGTTTTATTTATTTCAAAGTGGGCTACTTTTTATTGAATTATTTTTCCTTTAATAAGGCAAGGACTCCAATAGACCTGCATGGTTCTGTGTTTTATTTCAAAGTAGGTCTAGACATGCAAGTGTTTTTTCTCCTCTTCACAAGAGTTTGAAGTTTTCCCTTTGTTATAACGGTAACACTTTATAATAACTACACGCTATGAAGCATTAGTTAAGTATTAGTTAAGCATTGTTCCTACATTACTACTCATTAGTATGTCATTCATTAACAGTTATAAATGTTTTATTCTTGATTAATAAGATAATATACAATGTGTTCAATTATTGTATTTTCATACTTTATAAATGATGGATTCACCATTTCTAATTCACAAACTATTTAGATGTGCATTTCTGCATGCATTTATACATAATGAGTTAGACATGCAGTAATGGTTATTGAGTGTGTTAATAGATTACTAATATTGCAATTCATGAATAATTCAGGTAGTTACTAGTTATCAGGTAAGTATTTTGTGTGACCTAATTTAAAGTTTATATAAATGCCTTACAAAGCATTTATAAATAAAATTGAAAGCCAATACCTGATTCCAGCAGTACCCAACAGAAAAGGAGATGGACAAGTGATTTAAAACATAAATATATAGATATTTTATTATTTATTTTGAATAAATTCCAATCCCTCTGCATATACAGTACAACTATGTACAAAACTGTATGCTCTGTTTTATCTTCATAATAAGGGGAAAATAGGTTTTGCGGCTCCATATGAATTTTATTTTGTGGGGGAGGGGCAAAATGGCTCTTTTGATAGTAAAGGTTGCTGACCCCTGCCTTAACCCATGAGGGATTAAATGAGGGAGGTTTCACTGACTTCCATTGCAGAAGAATCAGCCTCTGGGCCAGCAGCGTTATATATGCCGCAGTGTTTGCTTGGAGAACAATTTTGATGGAGACACCACAGAAACAGCCATAATGGTACTAGGATCTCTTGTACCACCACAGATGTAGGAGATTGCATTGAAAATCATCGCCCAGAAGTTATCTCGTGAAGTGCACGACCAGGACATATGACCTAACATAGCTGGACTGTGATGAAATCTTGGGCACTCAGCGTTGGTGCCAGCGTTGGTGCCAGCCAATTTTGCATTTGAATAGTGCAACCAATAGATTACTTTGAATTGAATGAGACCATGTCTAATGCAGAAAGAGGTGGTATGTCTATGCTGTAAACTACATTACCAGGTCTCATCAGAGTAACATCCAAGTCCTCTTCCCAAGTCAGTTTAGCAATATCCAGTCAGGGGGGACTGATGTCTTTTATAGATTTTAGAAACCCTCCCTCAAATTCCAGTATAGCATCTATTGCATTTTTAGGTGGTAAGGAAGGAAATTATAAGTGTTTCTTGGCTACGCTCCTGCAAGTATCTGAAATTGTTATTTGGGATATTGTGATCTTTTAGCAATGTTTCAAATGGAGCAAATGTGCTATTGACAAAGAGGTCACTAAAGAATACCAACCCATTCCTATGCCATGTTTTGAAAGCAGCATCAATTTGGGATGGAGGGAACAGATGGTTGTCCACTAACGGGATGAAAATCTTTGCCTGGTTGAAGCGAATATTTTACCTCAATTGAAACCATATTTTAAGGACGTTTTTAATAACTTGGCATCGAGCATTTGGGCATCTCGGGGAGTGGAGTTGCCCCAGATGGAGGTGGTGTTATGGCTATTCACCAGTTAAAGAGAGAGAGAGTACGACCTCTGGCTTGAGGGGGATGAGTAGAGTATATTGAGCAACCGTCGCATATTATAGAATGAATTGTATGAAACCAGTTTGGTCGGGTGAGGATCATATAGTGGCCTGGGTCATAACTTCCCTTCAGAGATAATTTCATTAAACAGTAAGCACAGAAAGTGTGTTAGTTTGGATGAGAATCATTTGTAGAATTCCAGGGGTGCTATCAACCTCCAAGTAAAAGTCGATTTGACCAGAGATGAGCTTTTGGAATGAATTATGTGTTAGTAATAGTAGGTCAAGTTGCCAAGAGAGCTGATGTATAGGACTGTTTGGAAATGCATATCTAGTTGGACGGGGCAGTGGTCGGAGATCACTATGCTATGGTATTGGCAGTCAGTTACAAAGGAAATGGTCCTGTGATCAATCAAGTAGAAGTCTATTTGTGAGTATGAAATGTGAACTGGCAAGAAGAATGAAAATCATTGAAGTGTTTCAAAGGATCGAACAACATGAATGACAAAATCGATGTACCCAATTTGGACATAGTTTTATTTTGTCTGGGATTAGGTTTATCTATCACTGGCTGTAGCGTACCGTTGAAATCTCCCCCTAACAATAGTAGGTGTGAAGATTTGGAAGTTTTCCTATTAGGTGAGAGAAGAATTGAGGTTTGTCCTAGTTGGGGCCATAAAGATTGAGTACAACTAGATTACCATAAAGCTTTCCTGATACAATTATAAACTGGCCATTACTATCTGGTATTACACTGATTGGCGTAAATGGAACCCCTTTTCTTATTAGTATTGCTGCTCACTTGATCTGTCTCCATAGTTGGAGTGGAATAATTGTTCATCCAGCCTGTTGTTAGCTTGGTTTGCCCACTGTTTCAGAGACATCACATTTATTCCTGTGCTTATAGATAGTGGGCCAGAACATAATTAAAAGCTAATTAAAAAAATGCAGCAGGAATTTGCGAGTGTCTGTTAGTGACTGTTACTGCTTAGTCACACCGCATTCTCTGCAGTTTCCATATTGCGAATAATCAATGTGAGTGGCTGTTTTGAGTGGCTGTGGCTGTGTTTGCCACCAGAGCCTAACTTATTCCAATTAATAATGATTTGATGTACTTTTACTCACAGAATAATTCCATGGCATCAGTGCCCCCGTCCTTGAAGGTACGCTATTACGTTGTGTGCAGAGTGAAGTTAGCATTAGAGTTCATTGATTTCCAAACATGCTTCCTGGTCAGCGAAGGCACTCAAAGTGCACAGTCTGTGACTGCCTTTTAGGTGGCACGCTCAGAGGAGTACACCAACTTACACACCGTGTTTTATGTGCTGACAATGTTCTTTTCCACCTATACATACATGCAAGTCGACATTCTCATCAATGAATGTGATAATAAATTGCCTGCAGATACTGCCTATCCTCATTCCATATTATCCCAAAACTAGCCTGGTCATTTCAGAAGCATAGTGCTATGCATCACCACCGTTCATAATGAAGCGGATTAAACTTTTTTTGGTGCGATCTTTAAAAAAAAAGTATAAAATGAAACTGAATTACATTTACATTGAGGTAATTTGTACATTTGTTGAATGAGACAGCATTATATCGCTGTTGTATATAAGAATAGAGCAGGTTTCAAGCATTCAAATTAGCTTTCTCAATGTTCATGTGGGCCGCTTGTTGCTGACCACTGGTGTAGAATTGAATACTTTTTTTCAAATAATGGCTTATAGAAAATACAGCATTCTCACCTGTGTGCATTTTATTATCACGACAATAGGTAATGATTGATGCACCTCTGATAACCCAGCCCTTGTCATGTGTTTTGAAATACTGTTATACTGAGTTGGAGTACACATTAGATTATTATTAATGACCCAGCCTGATGGTCTAGTGCAGGGGTGTCAAACTCAATTTCATCCTGGGCCACACCAGCGTTATGGTTGCCCTCAAAGTGCCGGTAAGACGAAATGAATATATGTACTCTTTATCATATTACATAATTGCATCTGCATTTGATGATTAGCAGAAGTCTAGGAAACATAATTGCAAGCAGACATTCGAGTGTCCAACTATTGTACAATTTAGGGCTGAACGGGGAAGATCATTCAAGCCGGGAAATATAGTCCCAGTCAGGCCAACTCAGTCCCAGGGGGATTCTTAAATGATGTTCAACATATTAGTAATTGTTACTATTAAATATTGAGTAAAAGCAGAATACTTCACAACTCCATTAAACATGTATTGACACACACACACACCAAATGCCCCTATATTGCAATGCTTACGGTAAGAGACGCATCAATTACTCTCGGCCACTCTAAGGCTTACGGTAAAATGTCCTTCCCACCCCATGTCACTGTTTGGTTGACGAGGTAACTTCTCTCCATGTCTGAATCTGGTGCCGACAAGATTCAGTCACGGAGTAACGGACATTATAGTGTAGGTCCCGGTATGTGCGAACTTGAAAACGAACCATGTAAGCGGTGCGCGCTCTCTCTCCGTTTCGCTATCTCGCACTCGCTGTTTTTATTTTTTTTATTTTTATAATTACGAGCGTGCCAAGTTTTCTGCTGCTTGAATGACACATAGATGATCCAAAACCTGTTTTGTTGCTTTTTAATGTCCTGCATTCTGGTGATTCTTTTTGGCCTGGTCCGCCTCTCAGTGGACTGACTACGGGATTATTATTATTTTTTTTTTCAATCTGCGACCTGCAGACCATATAGACGACCAGGCCACCAGTGCTCCTGATGGCCAATCCGGCCTGATAAGCAAGTTATATTCCTTGTGAGCTCTCGCGGGCCACATATAATGAGGAGGCGGGCCGGATTTGGCCCGCGGGCCTTGAGTTTGTGGTCTAGTGGGAAGGATGCAGTTGAAGCAAAGCTTCTCAAATGAGCAAAGATTCTCAAAGTTCTGCATATTGTGTACTAAAATGTGTTATTTGTTGTCTGTGGACTTTAATGTTGTTCATGAAATCTGTTCAATCATGTTGACATTTTTATTGTTGCTATTTGTGTATGACTTATTCTTATGGTGTATGACTTATTCTAATACAGTACAGACCACTAGTTAGTAGTAGTAGTAGTCGTAGTTCCATCCATCCATTCTCCTCCGCTTATCCGGGGCCGGGTCGCGGAGGCAGCAGGCTAAGCAGGGCTCTCCAGGTGTCCTTCTCCCCAGCAATGCTTTCCAGCTGCTCCTGGGGGGTCCCGAGGCGTTCCCAGGCCAGATGAGATATATAATCCCTCCAGCGGGTTCTGGGTCTGCCCCGGGTTCTCCTCCCAGTCGGACGTGCCCGGAACACCTCTAATGGGAGGCGCCCGGGGGGCATACTGGTCAAATGCCGAACCACCTCAGCTGACTCCTTTCGATGCGAAGGAGCAGTGGCTCTACTCCAAACTCCCTCTGGATGTCTGAGCTCCTCACCTTATCTCTAAGGCTGAGCCCAGCCACCCTCCGGAGGAATCTCATTTCGACCGCTTGTATCCGTGATCTCGTTCTTTCGGTCACTACCCATAGCTCGTGACCATAGGTGAGGGTTGGAACGTAGATTGACCGGTAAATCGAGAGCTTCGCCTTCCAGCTCAGCTCCTTCTTCACCACGACAGACCGGTACAGCGCCTGCATTACTGCAGACGCCGCACCAATCCGTCTGTCCAACTCCCGCTCCATTTTACCCTCACTCGTGAACAAGACCCCGAGATACTTGAATTCCTTCGCTTGAGGCAACAACTCTCTCCCAACCCGGAGGGAGCACTCCACCGTTTTCCGGCAGAGAACCATGGCCTCAGACTTGGAGGTGCTGACTCTCATCCCGACCGCTTCACACTCGGCTGCAAACCGCCCCAGTGCATGCTGGAGGTCGCGGTGTGATGTAGCCAACAGAACTACATCGTCTGCAAAGAGCAGGGATGCAATTCTGAGGTCCCCAAACCGGACACACTCCTCACCTCGGCTACGCCTTGAGATTCTGTCTATGAACATCACAAACAGAATCGGTGACAAGGGGCAACCTTGGCGGAGCCCAACACCCACTGAGAACGGGCTTGATTTATATAGTATATGGACACAGCTCTCACTTTGTTTGTACAGGGACCAAATGGCGCGTACTAACGGCCCCGGCACCCCATACTCACGCAGTACCCTCCACAGGATTTCCCGGGGGACACGGTGATAAGCCTTCTCCAAGTCCACAAAGACTGGATGAGCAAACTCCCATGCCCCTCCCAACAACCCTGTAAGGGTAAAGAGCTTATCCACTGTTCCACGGCCAGGACGGAAGCCACATTGCTCCTGCTGAATTTGAGGTCCGACAATCAGCCGGAGCCTCCTTTCCAGCACCCTGGAATAAGCTTTCCTGGGTAGGCTGAGCAGTGTGATCCCCCGATAGTTGGAGCACATGCTCCGGTCCCCCTTTTTGAAAATGGGGACCACCACCCCGGTCCGCCATGCCACAGGTACTCTCCCCGACCCCACGCGACATTGAATAGGCGTGTCAGCCACGACAGCCCCACAATGTCCAGAGCCTTCAGCATCTCAGGGCGAATTTCATCCACACGTGGCGCCTTTCCATCGGAGAGCTGTTTGACTACTTCGGCGAACTCTTGCAAGGATATGGGTGAGCCTCCCCCCGAGGCTTCGAACTCTGCCTCTTCCCCAGATGGCATGTTGTTCGGGTTCAGGAGTTCCTCAAAGTGTTCTTTCCACCACCCGACAACATCCTCAGTCTGGGTCAGCAGTTCTCCTCTCCGACCGAGTACAGCCTGAGCTAAGCCCTGCTTTCCCTTCCTGAGTCGCCAAACGGTTGGCCAGAACTTCTTTGAGGCCAACCGAATGTCCTTCTCCATGGCCTCCCTGAACTCCTCCCACACCCAGGTCTTTGCTTCGGTGACCGCTGAGGCTGCAGCCCTCCTGGCCTCCCGGTACCCATCTGCTGTTTCGGGAGACCCCTGGGCCAACCAAGCCCGAAAGGCCTCCTTCTTCAGCCTGACGGCTTCCTTCACCGCTGGTGTCCACCAGTG
>OMOU01095061.1:9531-19880 GCA_900312585.1 Malacocephalus occidentalis
CGTCACCGACATTTTTGTCGTTTGTTGTCGTTCTACACAGACGTACACACACACGCACACACACACATGCACACACACACACACACAGACACAGAGCCAACCAGGGTGTAATGAAGGTGGTAGGCGAAAATGAATCAAAATGCCCTTTTCCCTTGGCAGCTCCAAATCCAGGATGGCCAAAACAAAGAGATCCATCACCAGCACTACAACAATTGGCTCTTTCTGCCTGATTACAGCTGGCCGAAAGTGGCCCCCATAACCCCATAACCCCCGGAAAACTCCTGACATGTGTATTTATCCACCAAGTTTTTCTATGAAAATAAATAGCAAGGACAAAAGATGATATTGTGCATTTCTGCCTGTGTGGGAGTGAGCGTTTTGTGTTTGACGTGGTATAACAGATTTCAAACATTTATGAGTGAATAAGGCTGTGACAACTTTAATTATTGTTGTTTATTATTTCTTTTATTCTTACAGTAAACACAGCCACACTAGCTTTGGCACTTCATACGGCTCATGACATATTTAATAAACACATGTGAATTAGATTTCATTAAATATTTAAACTGTTATTATGTTGGATTCAGACCTTAATCTAGAACTGTTCTAATCTATTTACTATGCAATGGAATTAACTGAATATATACGGTACATTATTACAATATTAGATTAGATTAGATTCAACTTTATTGTCATTGCACAGAGTACGCATACCAGTACAACGAAATGCAGTTAGCATCTAACCAGAAGTGCAAAGTAGTAGCAAAAGTGCAACAGTATAACAACAGTATGACATGTATAACGACAGTATGGCAGTGAACGGTAACAGTGACAGTAGCCGTGTGAGCAGAATATACAGAGGATGTACACCGTCTACAGGAATTTACAGAATCTGCGGAGTGCATATAGATTTGTCTATATATACGGTGAACTCCATACATTGAGGAATGTACAGTATAGGCAGAATATACATTGGGGTATTACAGTATGACTATATTGCTATACATTAACATTAACATTTTTGTTCAAAGTTTGGCAAGAGTCGCACAAAAGCACATTCCTTGTTTGCAAAAACTAAGGCGATAAAGCTGTTTCTGGGACATGTAATCCATTTCATGTTCTGTGTGTAAAATAGTGAAATCATTGAGAACATGTGGGATAAAGATTGTCATTATTAAAAAATGTGTATCAAATATGTAGGTAATAAAAAACACCTTATTGCAGAAGTAGACGAAAAACTAAAGAAAAAAAAGATTTTCTTGCTGCCCACCGTTTGATATAGAGTGGTGGTCACTGTGGTGACAATGTCCCTCGGGTTCAACATCCAATTTGACCCTTTGTTCTGGATCATTCTCAACATCCCTGGTCAAAAGCTCAAGTTTTGCTCACCACTGAAATAAAAAACTATTTAGATGGTGAGTGGGGAAAAGGTTGTTTTATTCTATGCACTGGCTTCTATTCTATTTGCAGTCTTTTTTTTTCTCATCCTAACAGTCTACAGAATATTATCAGCCATTCCAACATCACTCATCACTCTATTGTGTGTGTATATATACAGTATACACTCACCGGCCACTTTATTAGGTACACCTTGCTAGTACTGGGTTAGACCCACTTTGGCCTTTAGAACTGCCTTAATCCTCCGTGGCATAGATTCCACAAGGTGCTGGAAACATTCCTCAGTGTTTGGTCCATATTGACATGATAGCATCACGCAGTTGCTGCAAATCTGTTGGCTGCACATCCATGATGCGAATCTCCCATTCCACCACATCCCAAAGGTGCTCTAATGGATTGAGATCTGGTGACTCTGGAGGCCACTTGAGTACAGTGAACTCATTGTCATGAAACCAGATGATTCGAGCTTTGTGACATGGCGCGTAATCCTGCTGGAAGTAGCCATCAGAAGATGGGCGCACTGTGGTCATAAAGGAATGGACATGGTCAGCAACAATACTCAGGTAGGCTGTGGCGTTTAAACAATGCTGGTACAGCAGATCGTCTTGACCACGTCTACATGCCTAAATGCATTGAGTTGCTGGCATGTGATTGGCTGATTCGAAATTTGCATGAACAAGCCGGTTGGACAGGTGTGCCAAATAAAGTGGGCGGTGAGTGTATATATGTAATACAATAAATGTATTCAGAATACAATACATTTGCAGTTCATATTTGTATAAACACAGGAACAAATAGCGTCAACCCACGCATCGAAATATGCCGAGGAGGAATAAGTGGAACTACCTGTCCCTTAATAACCGTGTTAAACTCATCAAAGAAGGCAGTGAAGAACCTTGCAATAACAACAGCGTCAACAAAGGGGCATGTGTCTGTCGCCCGGCGATGAGACGGCAGGCGCGGGCTACGCAGTGCAGCAGCCAAAGTCAGCCATGACAGCTGGCACAGAGAGCACAGAGGAGCAATAAACGCTCGCCATCATGTTGCCTTCAGAAGAACAAAGCCTGGTGCTGGGGAGGAGGCAGCCGCAAGTCAAAAACATCGACTCGCTTCGGCATGCGCCGCCTTAAACACACATCAGCGCCGTCGTCACGCCATCAGGAGGTGGCGGAGGGAGACGGATGAGGATCTGAGCTACGCTTCAATATTCTCTTGATCTTTGGACGATTGATATTGGGATATGGCTGTTGTCTTACTTCCAAGTCAAAGAAGACTTGTTCCAGAAAGGAGTCCTTGTGTGCAGACAGGACTTATAGAGCTGGTGCACTGATAAAACGGAGGAAAAGCAAGACACCGTGAAGACATTTATAACCCAACTAATG
Organism: Malacocephalus occidentalis; assembly: GCA_900312585.1. Lineage (NCBI taxonomy): Eukaryota > Metazoa > Chordata > Actinopteri > Gadiformes > Macrouridae > Malacocephalus > Malacocephalus occidentalis. The sequence goes on from OMOU01095061.1 coordinate 12,312, forward strand.
ACATCAATCTTTTGGTGATTTATGCACCGTGAATTCTACCAAACTCTACACTTCAAATGGAAACCATGTGCCATAGTAGCACAATATATGGTACAACAATATACATTTATTGAAAACCCACAGGAAATCTTGTCTTCTATAAGCCGCAAGTGGGCTATTTTGTAAAGATCCTCACTGCAACATTGCTGACTTCTCACACTTGAGGACACAATGGATCCAGAATCACATTGTGCCTCTACAATCAATCAGGCCTAAATGACACTTGAGCAGCAGCTCTCTAGCCTGTGGGCTGTGGAAAAGCCGTTTAGTGGGCGCCCAGCCAGCAGCTAAATATGTGATCTATGGTGGGAACAGAACCTTTACCTGAACACAAGGGCAAGCAAGCTTGCCGTTATGCCTCCCCATTGTAAATACAAAGCCCTCTTTGCGGGCTAAATTATTCAAGGCCTGCGCTTGCATTGGTGATTTATGATTGAAATATCGTCTCTGTCCTCAAACGCTAACAGAACCGGAGGATAAATAATCATATTACGAAGAGATGCAGTGCTTGAAATTATGCACGCACTACTCTATATTTGCCCCATAAAACTGACATCAGCACCTGTAATTTCTGATGGATATACACCATGTAGGAGTCAGGAACCAGGCGGCTAGCACCGCAAGGCAGAGGCTACACAGTAAATAGGGCCGTCGATGTAGGCACACCCTACAGTAGGCCTATATTATTTATGTATTTATATATACAGTACATGTATACACAGTATATAGACACACATCACACATCGCTATGGGACGCCTCATTGTATTGTAATGTAATGTTAGAAAATTATGTTTAGTCAAGTCAAATTTAAGTAACATGAAACCTGGACATCGATGATGTGATTTGCATGTTGGTATTCACACTCGGTTGGGGATGAAATTACTTCCGCTACACATCGACTCATAGAGCAGTACCAAAGTACACTGCACAGCTGCATCTGTGCCTGCAGTGCCATCATACAGTATGTGTGTGTGACGAAGCCGGATCAGAAGGACAACTGAACAACTCTGAACTTCTCCATTTGTGCTCACATGTCCTCTGTATCTTTTTAACCCCTGACCTTAGCAACACTTTCATGGTTATCATGAACCAGCTGAGTCACTCAACACCCAACTCTTTGTTTCCACAATGGAGTAATTTGAATGTTAGTCTCCACAACACTACCTTCTGTACGCACACTAAGCCACGCTCAACACATGGTGAGCTAGATAGGTTAGGAGACCTTCCGGGGATCATTTCTCACGCTGCCAAGGCTGAACTCTTCCCTAACGCACATCAATAACCAGCAGAGCCCTCATTCAATAGCCGGTGTCTTGGGCAAAGCCGGGATACACAATAATCACTTAACTGTCAGCCAGGATTAGACAGTCTTAAGCCACCCTAAGACAATTCACAAGTGAAAGAAAGGAAGGAAGTGCAGGGGGAAAAAACTGCTGCGATGGAGATATACTGTGACAAGGAACAACTCAGCTGCATTGTGTGGATGGAGAGAGGAGAGTAAGGAAGAACAGACCTGTACTGAATCATGTGGGATAACAAATACATCCCCTCTCCTCCCAATTCCCACCTCGCCGGGGATCACAGCAGGGATTTGTGTAAAGCGAAAGATGGGTGTATGGGCTTTAATAATGCCCCTCTATATAGTATAGGCTGCCTAAAACTCTACTCGACCATAGAGCAGCAAACAAGCATATAAAGGAACATTTTACTGGATAATGTTATGACAGTTCATCGGGGTAGCATACAACACTCAAGGTAACTATACATTGGCTTGGACATGTATTTATCCAACAGGGACTGTACACAGATATTAAGTTTGATCTATTTTAGCACCCGAGCAAATGTACAAACATCTGCCTGAATAACAACAGTAGAATATGCAATTCCCAAGTCCCAATTATCTAAAGGTACACCGAGCCAATACACTTCTTAAACTCAACGCCGGCCTGTCTCCTTTCCCCTGTGACTAAGCATTGGCTTGTGTTTTCTTTGTGTAGTCTGAAACTCCAACTAATACAACTCACAGCCCTGCTGTTTCGCTGTGCTGTAAACAGAGCACAAGTAAACAACAATGCACATGTAACACAGACCACATTAGTTATGCCCTCCTCCCGGGAAAGCATGAGCGGAAAACCAAATAAGCACTTCAGAAGTGTAGAAATGTGATGCCAATGGAAATTCTACCTGAAAAAAGCAACACTCACAGGCTATATTATAGATGTCTGTCACGGAAAACTTGCTATCAATCCACCATGCCATGGTTTGCCTTTTAGACAGCTACAAACAGATTCAAACAGATACTGATCCTGTCAGATCCGTTTCACCTCAGCGGCACCAACATGCAGGACTCTGGACAAAGAGAAAACTCATTGCATATAAATGATAAGCCTTGTCTTAAGAATCAATTCTATCAATGTTGAACATGCCTGAGAATATGATATGATTAAACTGTGTGTGTGTGTGTGTGTGTGTGTGTGCACATGCAAGCATATGTGTGTGTCCGCACCTGTTACGTGTGTGTGTGTGTGTACACGTGTACGCATGCATGCGTGCATGTGTTTGTGCCCACATGTTGTACGTGTGTGTGCGTGCGTGTGCACGGCTATGAATCAATATTTGTAGTAAACGTTCCCAACAAGGCCGCTAAGCTTTGCGGTGAGGAGATCACAGAACACGGTGTGTGTGATTCTGCCATCTTTATGTCTGACTCTTTATCTCCTCCCCGTCTCGCCTGAGAGATGCACCGGGGCTGTCAGCGCCAGGATCAGCTGCTTTTCCAGATCACAGGGTTAAGACAGTCAGAAAAGCCCGGGACCTCGGAGACAGATACTTGTCAAAGCAATAAGCCTTGTCAGGGAACAGCAGAAATCCCTGGAACACGGCAGCACTCAAGCGTCCTGCTGACGTGGTCTGCCCTTTGTGTCAATCATGGCCAGCCTGGAATGTTCCTCATACCTCATACAGGGAACCTGGTGTCACTCCTTACTCTGCCAAGGGGGAGCGTGATTGCAGGAATGGACCTCATCGAGACATTGGGAAAATGGCAGAAGCTAATCAGCGATGCAGAAAATGCGTGGGAAAGACCTTGATAAAGTAACTTTGGTTCCGCTTGGCAGGTTCCCTTTGGGAAATCTGTAGGCGTTTCTCTTAGTGAAGTCAGAGGTTTTGTTTTGATGTGGAAAACAACACCTCGGCGTGTCTGTTGTTTGGTATTAGATGACAGCAGACACACAGCTGTCATTTGTTGCAGAGATGGCAGGTGTGAGGATTGACAAAGTGGGTGCTCGTTTTTGTGCGTTTGCCCCCATCTGGTTCTGGGATGAAGGACAGGAGGGAAGGAGGAACATGGAGGAAAACACTGAGAAGAAAAATCGATTCATCTCCTTTAGTGTGAAGGATGAATCACTTTTACCAGGTAGCTCTATTGGTATTACCTGAAGTCAAGTGAGGGTTTTAGTTTTCGTGTTTGAGTATATTAGGAATGGATGAGCAATATAAATGCAGCTGAATAAAGTATATGAATCAAAAAATGGTTTTGCAGTCAAGCTTTAAAAGATACTATTCCTACTATTCACCAGGAATATTTGCCAGCATTATCAGATCCAATCATTGACGTGTAAACCAGCAAACACATTTGAAGACTTGTTTAAGATTGTTTGAGAGTGTGGAAATTGCTTGGACACATCCACCGGCAAAACCGTGGACAGAAGTATGGTGATCTATTCTATTACAGATTAGGAGAATGATGCTCTGCCAACATCTACATTTCAAACAACAATCAAAGTAATTCTTCAAGTGAGGTCAACAATCAAAGTCACAAGTCAAGTTATACAGAAATCACATTCTTGAAGTGTACGCAGGTCCGTAACTGAGAACATAAAAAATATGTTCAACCACATTGGATTTGTGTGTAAACTTCACAATACTGAAAATGAAATTGCAACAGAAACGCTGCTTTCCTCTTATTCTTATTCAACAGAAAAATATTCAGGCCAACCAAAATGTGCATCAAATGTGGGTGTAAGCTTTGATCACTCAATGATCACATATGATCATTGAACAATACATGTTGAAACGCATCTGTTCCCTTGAGTGTGTGTGTGGCTGGTTTATCCTGTGGTGCATTGATTAGCCAATACACCACAGGTGAGCAGCCTAACCCGGTCCCAGAGCCAATAGGCCAGACTGGGGCCAGGTGAGGCTGCTCAAACCAGCCACCAACTACACACTCCACAGTCGACTGTCGAAGATCACTACCTGAGAAGGCAGCAGCTCTAGTAAACATGCAGGTTAGCAGACCTCTTCAGTGAGTCTGTATGGACATTCTATCGATAGAGCCAAAAGCGAAGCGATACAAAAAATGTCCTTCAACTTCTTTACTAAATATGCAGTGGCAATACACTCCTAATCAAAAAGCGAGAACGGTAACCAAGTGCCTTTGGGAAAATGTTATTGTTCGCTATGGCATCCGTGATAGGTTGCACAGTGCCCAAGGGCCACATTTGCAGTCGAAGATGACCAAAGAGCTCTGTGATCTTGCAGGGATCCATACAGTCCAAACCACCCCATACCATCCAAGGGGAAACCCTGGAGAAAGATTTAATCGGACACTTGTGATCGGTACATTCAAAACCAAAGAAGAAAAATCACTGGCAAGATTTTGAGATGCTATGAGTACATGCATTTCGCTGCACGAGACACGAAACAATACAAGAGGAAACAAACGCCATACAAGAGGATGTTTGGGGAGCAACCTTGGTTACCGATTGATCTTGCTTTCAATGTCCCATTAAAACATAGCCATCAAAGCTCTGAAAACCCACCACCAAGAGTTACCAACTATCTACTCAGAATACTGCTAAGAGGAACAGAATCCACCTTGCATGTTTATGTATGAGTGAGAAATGTACACCTAAGAAGGAAGCTGTCTGACAAGGTGGATGCAATTGTGCATGTTGTTGTTGGAAAGGAAACCTTCCAGTTTCCACAGTAAAGCCAGAGAACAAAGATCATCTCATTAGAACTTAGAAGAGATCTCTTGTTAATGATGAAAAATGAAACAAATAAAGAAATAAAGAATATAATTTGCGTGTAATGAATCTATAATCTATCTTCAAATTTTTTGGAAAGGATCTGTATGTGTTCTTAGCATGGAGGAGGAACCTCCTGCTGTGTCTTCTGTGTGCTCGGCCTCAAAGGCACATCCACATCCAGACATTGATCCCGATGAGTAAGATCCAGAATTGAACTCACAAGAAGAGGATGACTCATGTTCCTTACAACTACCATTCTGGAGAACCACAATATCCACACAGAGATATGATAAAAAAACACAGGGAGAAACAGAACCTGAAACAGCCATTTATTTGCAGTGCGGGAGGTGCCCCAGGCCTTCACAGGGTTTTCCCCCTTTGAACTTTTGTTCAGTAGACGACCCAGGGGGGTGTGGACCTCATTAAAGAAAACTGGGAGGAAACTCCTAGCACCAGTAAAAATGAGGTTCAATACGTCCTGGACCTGAGAGCAAAACTCCATTCACTGGGTCAGCTGTCACACGAGAACTTGCTGAAGGCACAGGAGCATCAAGAGCACCTGTATAATAGAGGTTCTCAGCTGAGACAATTTGCACAGGGAGATAAAGTTCTTGTATTGCTGCCCACCTCCAGCTCTAAATTACTTGCGAAGTGGCAAGGGCCCTTCGTGGTCACACGGCGAGTGGGGGACGTTGACTATGAGGTGGCACGGTCCGATAGAGGGGGAAGCGGTCAGATTTACCACCTCAACCTCCTTAAAAAATGGAATGAGGAGCGCCCGGTTCGTCTAATCTCGTCGGTAACCAAGGAAGGTGAGCTGGGACCGGAGGCTAAAAAAGCGATGCCGTTCACACCGGTTCATTTAGAAAACCATCTGACTCAAAGAGAGAACTGAGGTAGCCGAGTTGCAGCAGCGATATACGGATGTCTTCTCCCTACTACCGGGCCACACCACGCTCATTGAACACCGCATAGAAACGGTCCCCAGCGTGGCTGTTAGGTTACGGCCATACAGATTACCCAAACACAAAAGGAACATTGTGAGGGAAGAATTAAAGGCCATGCTGGAGTTGGGTGTGATAGAAGAGTCACAGTGCATGGGCTAGCCCGATCGTTCTGACCAGACGGGGCTGTCCGGTTCTGTGTCAACTACCTCAAGGTGAATAGTGTCTCTAAATTTGATGCACATCCGATGGCTCGGGTTGACGAGCTCCTGGATCGGCTAGGCACGCCACGTTTTTTGTCGACACTGGATTTATCCAAGGGCTACTGGCATATTCCCTTATCTACAGAGTTCAAGGAGAAATCGGACTGCTCCACTCCGTATGGTTTATACCAATTTAAAACTATGCCATTTGGGTTGTTCGGGGCTCCGGCCACGTTCCAGGGGCTCATGGACCGTGTACTATGGCTGCATGCGGAGTATGCTGCGCCATACTTGGATGATGTGATCATCCATAGTGACACTTGGCCGCAGCATCTCCGCCGGGTCGCAGCCGTCCTCAAGTCGCCGAGACGGGCTGGGCTGTGGGGGAGTGCATCCGCAGCTGGACAAAACAGATGCGGTAGCAGCCTGCCCGCGGCCCAAGACAAAAAGCAGGTGAGGTCCTTGTGAGCCATGAGGGGGCGTGGTTAGCGCTGTCGCGCAGTGACAGGGGGAGCGGAGCGGCAGGAATGCCTGGAATGTGACGCAGCTGTAGTGAATGAGTGCAATTAATGCTATATTATGACACTTGTGCACTCTTCCTGCAGTAGAGGCTGGGCATCGAAGGCAAAAGGAGACCAGAGGGACTCCAACCGCCAAACCCACTCTGGACTCACACCAAACAGCAACCTACAGACGGATGTTCTGTTATTCTTTTGTTTTGATTAACGCGTTACCTAAGTTAAGCACCTGTAATAAAACAGCGTTATTTGACCACAGCAACAGACTTCTTGCACTCCTTTCTACTGAACCTACGGAAAGCCACGGTAGTGGCGAAGCATAGACTTTGTTACAGTCCTTCTTGGGGATGGGTGGCTACTACAGGCGATTCATCCTTCGCGCAGCTGACCACACCTTTGACGGATCTCACCTGAAAAGGTGCGTCAGATCCGGTCCAGTGGACCGAGCAATGCCAGGTGGCATTTGACAAGGTAAAGAAAGCTCTGTGTGAGAAGCTACTCCTGTTCACACCTAACTTTAATCTCCCCTTTGTCTTGCAGATGGACGCGTCGAACAGGGGGCTGGGCACCGTCTTAGCCCAGGAGGTCGAGGGGCTCAACAGTGGGAGCGGAGCGGTAGCAATGCCTGGATGTGACACAGCAGTGCAATTAACGGTATCCTATTTAATGACACCTGTGCACTCTTCCTGCAGTGGAGGCTGGGCACGCACGGCGAAAGAGGACCGGAGGGACTTCAACCGCCAACCCGCTCTGGAATAACCCAGACAATAAGAATTGAACTACATGTTGATCAACGCGAGTTTATGTTGAGATGTAATAAAACAGCGTCAT
>OMOU01095068.1:0-15486 GCA_900312585.1 Malacocephalus occidentalis
TGTCCGGCAGCCTCCCCCGCCATCTGATCCACCTCACCACCAGGTGGTGATCAGTTGACAGCTCTGCACCTCTCTTTACCCGAGTGTCCAAAACATGCAGCCACAGATATGCTGATACAACAACAAAGTTGATCATTGATCTTTGGCCTAAGGTGGCCCGGTACCAGGTACAGTTATGAGCCACCTTATGTTCGAACATGGTGTTTGTTATGGCCAGTCCATGGCTAGCACAGATTCCAACAACAAAGCACCACTCTGTCTCAGATCAGGCAGGCCGTTCCTCCCAATCACCCCCCTCCAGGTTGTTGAAGTCCTCCAGTAGAACTATGGAGTCCCCAGATGGCACCCTTTCTAGGATGCTCTCCAAGGACTCTAAGAAGGCCGGATACTCTGAACTGCTGTTTGGTGCATATGCACACACAACAGTCAGAGCCTTACCCCCAGCGACTAACAATCGCATGGAGGCGACCCTCTCGTTCACCGGGGAAAACTCCAACACAGCGGCGCTCAGCCGGGGACTTGTGAGTATCCCCACACCCGCCTGGCACCTCACACCGTGGGCAACTCCAGAAAAGTAGAGAGTCCAGCCCCTCTCCAGGAGTTTGGTTCCAGAACCGGCACTGTGCATGGAGGTAAGCCCAACCATATCTAGTTGGTACCGCTCCACCTCCCGCACCAGCTCCGGCTCCTTTCCGGCCAGCGAGGTGACATTCCACGTCCCTAGAACCAGTCGGCGATGCCGGGGATCCGCGCGCCCAGGACCCCGCCTTTGCCTACTGCCCGGTTTGCAATACACCCGACCCCAATGACTCTCCCCACAGGTGGTGGGCCCACAGGGAGGTGGCTCCTCATTGCCTCTTCAGGCTTGGCCCGGCCAGGCCCCGTGGATCCAGGCCCGGCCACCAGACACTCGCCAACGATCTCCCGTCCCAGGTCTGGCTCCAGGAGGGGGCCCCGGTTTCCCTTGTCTGGGCGAGGTGACCGTGAACTTGGGAAGCCTTTTCATTTGGGGTCTTTGAATTGTTGTGCCCCTCCCCTGGGACCACTTTGCCTTGGGAGACCATACCATGGGCTATTGCTCCGGACAACACAGCTCCCAGGTTCACTGGGGCACCCAAAACCCCCCACCACGGTAAGGTAACGATTCTTCGGGGGGTCTATAACTTTATTATATATTATAATCATTACATGACTCCAGTCGACCTAAAGTATCCTTAACCAGTTGCTCAGGTAGACTCATTTGTTTTTCAGATGACAAAGCTGACCTCTTCTTCTGCGCAATGTGGCCTGACAGAGAAAACAGTCTCACATGGCACTGTTAAAGCAGGTGTAGCTAAGTACCTTTGTACAATATGTACCAGCTCAGTGGTGCCGGTTCCCTGTCCTTAAGCATCTCAGTCAGCTTTTCCCACACATCTTCCCTCTCTGCTCTAGCACCTGAAATCTGTAATCTAGAGCTGTTGCTATCTTAAGCCATGACATGTTTGTGTTCTCCTTTCAGCTGTTTAGGTTCTCTGTAAATGCAGCCTTGAAACACATTACATAGGCATGGTCATAGACAACATCTGAGGCCTCAATTGTACGCAAGAGTTTGCAGCGTGCTACATATTTGTCACCACCCAGGAGTTCAGTGACGCACCTACAAACACTCAGAATTAGACCAACAGAATTAATGGCACTTCATTCAGATAACACCCATTTACGGGACAGGTCTAAAATGATTTCTAAAATACAATAATATATCATATGAATTGGATTTGTCATAATTTAAAATTGAAGAGGATATGGAAATCACCTTACCTGCATGGCTCCAGCAGTGTTTCCAACTTTGCCAGCCTGTCATTTCCAGCTGAGATTAGCATGGTTAACTTGTGCTTCTGCTGTGCCAGTGTTGCCTTCAGTGGGTCTTCATTGTGTTGGACCTGCTTTATCATCTCAAGAGTTGAATTACAGTGCATTTGTTACGGCTCCGTCTCCACACATGTCCTCTGCCTCTCGCACCACCGACGCACCGCCCCCCAATGGTGACGCCCCCAGCACTTCAGCTCGTGCACAACGAGCACTCCGTCGCCAGGTGTTCTGAGCCGGGATAATTGGGTGAATGTGCTTACAGCCGGTTTCTGTGCAGCCTGTTGCCACTCAAAATCAACCCTCCCTCTGTCTACAAAAGCCAGCTCATCCCTCCAGCCTTCGCCAGATCTACCCAAAGAATCGCCTGGCAAGTATCACTGCAGTAACACTGAGCTACTTACATTGTGTCTATGTCTTTTCCTCAATTCGTGTTCTCTCTCCTTCTCAGACCCGACCCCTGGTGCAGAGAACCGGCTCTCCCGACTCAGATCCCGGACTCATCAACCCTAGCACCCCCACTCCCTGATGGTCTAGTGGTTAGGAGTCAGCGCTCTCACCACCGCAGCCCGGGTTCGATTCCTGGTCAGGGAAACACCACCTCACCTGCTCAAACGAACTCCACCTCCCTGTTTTCCTGAGCTAAAATAAACACCTTACCAGCCAACAGCGTTGGCACATTTTGGACGAGTGAGTCCTCTTCTTGCCCATGAGATGGTTTCTGAACGTTCAGCTCTGCAGTGTTTGCTGGACTGTCTTTGAAATGTTTGACAATTGTCCGACACTTGGCGAAAACATCGACAAACCCGATGTCACGGAGAGCCACTGTGATTACCCCTCTGTATGATGTGCACTATAAATAGCATATGCTTGTATGGTAATATTCTTCCTGCCACTATCATATTGCAAGCACTATTTGTTCCTACAGTGGTGATGTTGTCTGCAATCTCCCACTCCTGTGCAACTTCATTTAACTGGATAGTGCATGCTTCAGCAAAATGCTTTTCATCCATTTTCACCAAACCTAAAGGGAATGAATGCAGTTGCCATTTGTAATCAATTAGGTGTGCCGTTACACCAAGGTAGTTGTGGTTGCTTACTGATGTCCAGTGATCTCCAATGAGCGCAATACATGTAGCTTGTATCATCCGAGCTGTGCTTGTTAAGAGACTTGCCCAGGATACACTCTGCTAGCGTAGTCTGAGGAACACAGCTTGATCCCGGGTAGCAGTCCAATGATAGATGATAACGTGGGTCACATACTAAGCTGGCCCCAAGATACTTAGCTACACCTGCTTCAAAAGTGCCATGTGAGAGACTGTTTTCGCTGGCAGGCCACATTGTGCAGAAGAAAAGGTCAGATCTGTCATCTGAAAATGCAACTCGGTAAAAAAAGATTTTTGTTTGACTGGAGTAAAAAAAAACAACCCTCTTTCGCTTATCAGTTTGTGATGCATTTAATGTTTTATTTAATTGATTGACTCAACGAGAATAACCACATACACGTTTACATTGTTTCATTTATTTGATTGTTTCAAAAAATCACCCTCGGAGTTACTACAAAGCAAGGTCATGGATTCCAGTCTAGAACTGAGCATGAAGTACCCACACGAGAGAGAGAAGTAGAGCACACATATGTAATATTTTGCCATATCAATATACTACTCTGAATCCTAAAACAGTCGAGCAAATGACAAGTAATCTGGCCCCCCTTTGGGTTTGGACCATGCCAGCAGACGCTCTGCATTCATCACTGCTGCCATATGACGGCGGATCCAATCAGCCCTGGTATCGTCGGGTTGAAGGGAGAATGAGAGATTATTCCAACAGTGGCCAAGGACATGTTAACCTTAAGTAGTGTTGATGAAACGGACTGCAGTGATAATACACCAACTGTGGGCACAGCCACACAGCATGGCTGCTCCACAAGCCGCAGACACGGGTCACTGCCTCGAGATGTAACATAATGGCGCAGGTATTTGCTCTCTGACAGCCTTTTCCACCTCCACAGCAGGCGCACAAAATCATAACTCTGGGCGATTATTCAAGTAAGAATGACTAGATCCAGAATGGCTTGACTTTGATTGATCCATGCAATTTAAATGTGTTGAAGGTGTAAAAGAATAAAACACCAACAACAACAAAAACACACACAATGGGCTGTGTTTGAAACCTGATTCGAAATGTGTGAGTTGTCACTCACAACTGTAGATCAAGCCTTTCCAAATCAAACATTTGTAAATGCTAAAAAAACACAAAATTCACTGAACCTAACCTTTCCCTTTTTTCAGGACCAGTCTTTACTACTCACTGTTCCCCAGAGTGGTCCTCATATTTGCGGCCTTTAGAGAGGCCAGCCACAATTCCACCTGATAAATACAACACTCAAGAAGGTTTTTTTTTACTGGTTCTATGGAGAGGTCGGGAAATATGTCATGTAATATGTAACTTGTAATATTTTATTAATTTCTGATCATTTACATTTACATGTAGGGTATATGGCAGATGGAGATGCATTTGTTGAGGGAGTATTGCTGTTGCGAGGCTAATAGATCCAGTTTCATAATTGCTAGTTTGCCTGCATAATAGCTTAGACATGGAATAGCTTTGAAAGGTGGCATGTTGTCTAAGAAAGAGACATCATTTTTTCAATTAAAATCAACTCTTTCACAGAATGAAAAAAAACCACAATAAAAACGAAACAAAAAAAACATGTTACATCTTGAACGTAATACTTTAATTAGCAAACATAGATGTGCCATGTGGCCCTAACACCTTGAAGTCAGTATCTATTGTTTGGTATCTATGTGTGTCTGCCTGGTGGCAGATGTCTTCACAGCCTCTGTAGATGTTCTCCAGCTGCATCTAGCTGTTCTCTGGACCTCTATCCAGACCTCAAGCACTCTTCAACCCGGTGAGTCCCCCCATTCCTGACATCTGCACATTTGCACTATACCCTACCCCCTCCCCCTACACCGTCACCACCCTCCTGAACTGCACATTGACTTCTGCACCGCCATTAGACTTTGCACACTGGACATTTGCACTACCCTGTATACTGTATATTACTGTACATTACTGTATATACCCTGTACTGTACCATGTATTGTATATACTCTGCTGTTCACCCCTATGAACACCTATTACTGCTTATAACTCTGTCTATACTGTAGATACCTCAATGTATATCTCTGCCTATATTGTACATACCTCAATGTATAGTGTACACCATCGAGAGCATCCTGACTAACTGCATCACAGTCTGGTATGGCAACTGCACCGCCTCGGACAGTAAAGCACTGCAGCGAGTTGTGAAAACGGCCCAACACATCACCGGCTGCTCCCTTCCCACCACTGAGGCTGTCCAGCGCAAGCGCTGCCTGCGAAGAACGCGCAGCATTGCCAAGGACAGGTCCCACCCCAGTCACAAACTCTTCGCCCTTCTACCCTCCGGGAGGCGCTACAGATCCCTCCGGACCCGGACCAGCAGGTTCAGAGACAGCTTCTTCCTCAGGGCCATCACTCTTCTGAACTCTTCACCCCGGTGAGTACCCCCACTATAACTACTCTACACTGTCCACATATCACTATACACTATACATTATACGCTGTACTGTATATGCACTGTATATGTACTGTACATATTCCACTGTTCTCTCTGCATACTCTCTGAAGATCCTACATTGATTCCAGACCCGGACCCGTCAGACACTTGGATGTCGACCTGGGACGCGGACCAGCCAGACCGGCCAAACATCTGCACGTCTACTCAGGACTCGGACCCGGACTCGGACCCGTCAGACATCTGCACTGCTCCCCGTACATACCCCGCTGTACACCCCAGTGTACAACTTTTGGATGCCTGTACAGTGTATACTGCGTATACATCTGTCCATACTGTACATGCCCCAATGTATATCTCTGCCTATACTGCCAATACTCAACATATAATGTACATGTATACTGTATATATTTATTCAGTCATTTAACTGCTCTACTGTTGCACTTTTGCTACTACCTTTGCACTTCTGGTTGGATGCTAACTGCATTTCGTTGTACTCTGTGCAATGACAATAAAGTTCAATCTAATCTAATCTATTCTAATCCACACCATATATATATTTATGAACATATACTTACTGCAACCTAGATTCCGTATATTCTCATATGCACTGTAGATTCCGTATGTTCTCTGCAGATCTTACATTTGCACGTTGACTTTTGTACCACCATTAGACATTTGCACTGCTCCCCGTATATACCCCGCTGTACACCCCAGTGTATACGCACGACTGTGTATACGTCTGTCCATACTGTACATACCTCAATGTACAGCAATGTATATCTCTGCCTATACTGTACATACCTCAATGTATAGCGTACACCATATATATAGTTATGTAGACATACCTATATGCACTCCATAGATTCTGCATATTCCCTGTAGATTGTGTACATTCTCTTTAGATTCTGGTCATACTACTTACTCACAGTTCTGCTGTTGCACTGTTGCTACTACTTTTGCACTTCTGGTTGGATGCTAACTGCATTTCGTTGTACTAGTATGCGTACTCTGTGCAATGACAATAATGTTGAATCTAATCTAATCTAATCTAATTTGCAGAATCTGGAGAGACGCGCCGCCATCTTGGCCTTCCACGGGCCCATCCATGATTGGATCAGTAATGGGCATAGAGCTCCACTCCGACTCAGACGCCAGCAAGGTGGAGGTGGGGTACTGGTATGGGCTGGTATTATTAAAGATGAGCTAGTTGGACCTTTTCGGATTGAAGATGGACTCAAACTCAACTCCCAAACCTACTGCCAGTTTCTAGAAAACACTGTCTTCAAGCAGTGGTACAGGAAATCTGTACCACTGCAGGAAGTCTGCATCTTTCAAGACCATGATTTTTATGCAGGACAATGCTCCATCTCATGCATCAAAGTACTCCACTGCGTGGCTAGCCAGTAAAGGCCTTAAATATGAAAGCATAATGACAATAATGACTTCCTCACCTGAACTAAACCCTATTGAGAACTTGTGGGCTCTTCTTAAACGAGAGATTTACAGTGAAGTAAAACAGTACACCCCTCTGAATAGTGTCTGGGAGGCTGTGGTTGCTGCTGCTCAAAAAGTTGATCATCAACAGATCAAGAAACTGACAGACTCCATGGATGGAAGGCTTTTGAGTCTTATTGAAAAGAAGGGTGGCTATATTAGTCACTGATATTTGTTTTTTATGTCAGAAATATTTATTTGTAAATTCTGAGTTGTTTGTTTATTCTTCTCACTTTAACAGATGAAAATAAACAAGTGAGATGGAAATATTTTTGTTTTTGAGTTGCATAATAATTCTGCACACACAGATATTCTCCTAAGAACACCAAAACCTCACTTTTACTTAAATATTCAGGTTTGAGGTTTATTAACATTTTGGATTGACCAAGATCACTGTTGTTAATAAATTGAATCCTCAAAAATACAACTTGCCTAATAATTGTGCACACAGTGTATATACTGTATATATATACTGCTGCTCTCCAGGGGCTGTGTCTGTCTGAAGGTCTCCTCCTGTCCATGCTCTCCAGCCTCAGCCTCAGCCTCAGCCAGCATCAGCCCACCTCAAACAGAAGTGCAGCCTCATTGTTCCACTAGGGTTTCTGAAGTGGACATATCACCTCTTCCTCAGGACTTTGTTAGCTTATTTTCTCTCACGCTTTTAGACACCTGTCACTCAACCCGTAGCATCACATGGAGCTGGCAGTGCTGACACCTGTCAGTCAACCCGTAGCAGTCATCACATGTACTATGGTTCAAAAGGTCCCCCTGTCTCTGTGATGGTGTTTACAGATCTCCATCACCAACAACTTTGGTAAAGTAGAGGACACATCACACTTGCTATACTTAATTAGCATATAACAATTAGGCCGACGAAGATTGATTTACTTTCTTTTCTTGCAAAGTCCAATAGTCACTCATTCAGATATACATGTATTTTTTTTTTTACAAAAGTATTGTTTTTATTAAAACAAACATAAATAGAAAAATACATTGACTGGACAAATTGTAAAGACGTTTTACAGGTACGCTATAATCTAATTTGAAGAACAATGAATTCATTTGGTTTGTGACTGAGCAGGTGTGCCCAAGCTGTTACAAGATACATAAATATGAATCTAACATAGAGCCCCTGTGTTGAATTCATCACAAAAAAGCATGTCTGCTATTTAACCTAAGTGCTGAATATTAATGCAGACATAAATGCACACATTTGAGATTTGTTTTTTTTACCTTTTCTTTTACAGCGGATGGGCCATTTTAATAATGATCTATCCCTGGTCTACTATATCTTATAAATAAATACTTAGTGCATATTCCCATTTACCTCATTGAAGAGACAAATGAAAAAAGGTTTTAAGTTAAAGATGGACCAAACTCAACATGGTTAAGGTGATACAAGAGTCCTTGTCCATGTGATGAAGGTCAGACAGGCCAGCTATCTGTATCACAGGTACCTCTGCTCTCAGAAGACAGGAGGCATCTTGCTGGGCCTCAGGGGAGACAGGCCAGCTATCTGAACCCCTCAGAACCAAAGGCATCCATCAACATTTCTATCTTTCCATTTGTGGCACAGGGGAATTTAGAAGTGAGACATGGGTTCTTAGGATAACGCATATTGGACATCTTGTATGTACAGTATATATGTACACATATATAGTACACTAGATTGTACATATAGGACACGTGTGTGTGTGTGTGTGTGTGTGAGTGTGTGTATATACATATATATATATATACATACATATATACATACATACATATATATATATATATATATAGTACTCTAGGTTGTATATGTGTGAATAAGATCTTTTGAACTGAGATGGGGACAAAAACAGCACATCAGATCAATAGGGCCTTACCACACTACAAATCATTTGATCTGATTTTTTCATATCAGGTATACTCACACATCTTTCTATTTACATTACGTTATGTTGAGGCATTCACCAGCCCATGATGGTTGATTATCCTGTGATAATCCACTACTGACCTAACTACCTAACTAACTAATGATCGAACTAACTACCCCACTACTTGCCTAACTAATGATCTAACCAACTACCCAACTACCTTGAGAACCTTTGAATGCTCTGTCAACTACAATCGTACATCTTTGATCATGTCTTTGGGTTGGGAAACAAAGATTATCCAGAAGATAAAAGTTTCGTACTGCCAGTGACCGAAGACGTTGAAGAAATATGACATATTCTTCATAAAAACTGACACGTATTTGAACCCCACATGGAGTCAGTGTTTGGCTATCTTTACTGCCGAGTGTGATATCATGGAATAGAAATGGGTATAAATCAAATATACTCAAATACATTTTTGTTCTACATTTTTGCTCTACATTTTATCGACTGTGTTCTAAATAGTACATTATTTCAAGAACTATACTCAAATATTGTTTTCCTAAAAACTTCCTTTGGCTAATGTAATTTAAACGTAGTGGTGTTGCTTGCTGAAGCTCTGACTGGCAGCTGGCTCCAAGTGTCCAAGTGTCCAAAGTCCCACATGGAAACACTGAAGACAATTTTGGTGAAGAATTGTAAAAAATAAAATAAAATAAAAACTCGCCATAAAAAAATACATTTTCGTTTTCTTTCAACAAATCCACAAAATGAGTCAGTAATCCTGAGACAGCACTAACTGACAAGTGGTTCATTGGCGTAAGCAGATGTCCCTCTCTCCGGCTGTCAGTTGCTGAGCTTTATCGCCCCAAAATAAGTCCACGTCCCGTCCAGGTCCAAGAGCCACGCATTGGACACGTTGACGTACAAAGCATCTCCCTCCTCCAGCTTGACCCCACGACCCTGCTGAGCGCAGTACATGTTGTACTTGGTGTGCTCCCAGTGCACCGTGCTGCCGGTCTTCACCAGGCCCTCCGCCTTGCCGTTCTGGCGCACGTTCTCGTGGTAGATGAACTGCATGAGCTGCGCGTTGCTGACGTCGGGCGCCGACGTCCTGGCCTGCCCGTCCTCTTCCTGCGGGTACACGGAGTAGCGCATGCACGTCTTGGCGTAGACATAGTAGAAACCCGACTCAATGACCACTAGCCGGCCCTTCTGGTAGTCCATCCGGTGGCAGCGGCCGTGTACCTTGTCCCAGTCGATCATGACGGGCTTCGGCTCCCCCTCTGAAACAGCCAATCACCAGGCAGGTAAGGTCACTTCAATGATCATTCAAAATAAACAAGTAGTTGAGAGGAAAGCAGTGGAGAGTGGAACCAGTACGTCTCATTTTGAGATCATTTTAGAATTATACCATTAGAAATATTACCATTATAAATACGGCCACTTTAAATTTAAGTAAGTAAGATTGTATTTAGCACCATTTTTAACACAGAGTTACAAAGTGCTGCACAAGAGATAAATACAATGTTAAAATACACACGTTGGAATCAATGTTATGTTCACATGAAGCCAAAAGCTAAATGTCTGACATTAAATATCCTTCACCTTGGCTCTGACCACAAGAGTAAGCTGCTAACTGAGGAAGTTAGAGTCATAGACTCAGACATACTCCTGGTATGCTAGGGTTAAGGTTAGGCATAGAGTTACTCCTGGTGTTAGGGTAAGGGTTAGGGTTAGACTTACTCCTGGTGTGCTATGGTTAGACTTACTCCTGGTTTTATGGCTAGGGTTAGGTTTACTTAGGTGTGCTTCAGTTATGGTTAGACTTACTCCTGGTGTGCTAGGATTAGGGTTCATGGTTTTAGGGTTAGGGTTAGACTTACCCCTGGTTTTAGGATTAAGGTTAGGGTTAGATTTACTCCTGGTTTTAGGATTAAGGTTAGAGTTAGACTTACTCTTGGTTTTAGGGTTAGGGTTAGACTTACTCCTGCTTTTAGAGTTAGGATTAGACTTACTCCTGGTGTGCTCCTGATGCTGTAGAATGGGCAGATGAGCAAATGGAAGGCCTTCTTTTGCATGCTTTCCCCGTCTGTGTTTCTTCGTGTCCTTCAGTGCGTCAAGCACCGGCTCTGCCTGCACTTCCTGTGCAAAACAGGAAATAACTGTCAACTCAGTCATTGATGGATCAATTGAGAAGAGCTTTCTTTAGCTTTCCATCACTTTGCATGATATTGTACGTTGTGTGTTGTTTTCTAAACTTTAAAACTAAAATGTTGTACAGAAACGTAAATTTACCAGAACCACCGATTAGAAAATGTTATATTCCCACTACTGAACTTTGCTGTCACATTCAAGAATTGTCTGTATTAACTTGAGGTGCATGAAAGTATTCATGGTATGATCCTTCCATCCGTTTTATCATCACCTAGCCTATGACCCTATGAACTTAACCCAGCTAGCTTCCCCTCAGACAGATGATAATTCGGACGGAGTCTCTCAGTCGCACTGCTGGGGACCAAAAACCCTCCAGATGAGCTTCACAGCGCTTGACGGCACACAGCCCTGGGTTTAGACTATCTATTCCAGGGCTAATGCATCCATATTTGTAAGTTGTAAGTAAAGAGTAACTCCCTGAGGTCTGCCAGATCTCTGGTGCTTTTGGCACCAAATCACACTAAGGGCTTCTGGAAACCAAATTATAAAAAAATTACTTAAGGCAATAAGCAATGACACTGATCTCAATTGCTACTTGGGTAGAAAGTACATCAGTATGCCAAAAAGATAAAGCTATACAAGATTTTAGATAACATTATAACATATTATTTGATAAGCTTAGCCATCTGATTACTGCTTAGCCACTGGTCAAAACCACATACCCAAAACAGACAAAAACGCTGGACTTCATATAATAGGCTACTTTATAACAAAAAAGTGCATATCTACTGCGTACTGCAGATGTGGAGTTCTTTGTTCCTGTAACGCTGCCCTTGTGACAATGTTAGAACTTGTTTCATCTCGCTTTGTCATAATTTTGTCTAAAACAATAACCGCAGGAATGCTGGAAATACTGTAAAGCTTACTCTCAACTGAAGCCAAAAATATTACAAAGAAAAATCCTGTAAATTATCTATACATGAAAGCTCTAGTGTTCGGCCATAGAAATGAAACTCCCCAGTCCGTTAGAATTTATACATGTTGTGCTAACAGTACTCTTAATATTAACTCACAGTTTTTAGAGAAGATTAGTCTTGAAGTAAAGATTAGTAGTCAAATACAATCGTGTGTGAAACACAACCTTGTAAACTGCAGTACTACTGTAATAGTATCATTAATAATACTGCAATAATACCTGTAGTATTACTGTAAGAATAAGTGCAGTAATACTGTAATAGTACCAGCAGTAATACTGTAATAGTAACTATAATAATTATGCGATACTATGTGCAGTAATACTGAATTAGTACCTGCAGTAATTCTGTAATAATATCTGCAGTAGTAATACTGTAATAGTACCTGTAGTAATACTGTAGAATTACCTGCAGTAATCCCTCGGAATACTGAGATATCAGCAAATAATTGAGGTACCTGAGATCTGAAAACTACGACTACCATGGCACGTCATCATACAACAACAAAACAACAAACAAAAATATAAACGCAACACTTTTCATCAGTTGAAATCAAAGATCCAAGACTTTTTCTACATACACAAAAGGCCTATTTCTCTCAAATGTTGTTCACAAACATGTTTAGATCTGTGTTAGTGACCACTTCTCCTTTGCCGAGATAATCCATCCACCTGACAGGTGTGGCATATCGAGATGCTGATTAGACACCATGATTATTGCACAGGTGTGCCTTAGGCTGGTCACAACTAACGGGCACTCTAAAATGTGCACTTTTATCTTGAAAAAAGACATTTATTAGGCAAACCAGAAAGCTGGTCAGTATCTGGTGTGACCACCATTTGCCTCACGCAGTGCAACACATCTCCTTTGCATGGAGTTGATCAGGGTGTTGATTGTGGCCTGTGAAATGTTGGTCCAATCCTCAACGGCTGTGCACAGTTGCTTGATATTGGCAGGAACTGGAACACACTGTCATATACGCCGATCCAGAGCATCCCAAACATGCTCAATGGGTGACATGTCCGGGGAGTATGGAGGCCATGCAAGAACTGGGATGTTTTCAGCTTCCAGGAATTGTGTACAGATCCTTGTAACATGGGGCCGTGCATTATCATGCTGAGGTGACGGTGATGGATGAATGGCACACCAATGGGCCTCAGGATCTCGTTATGGTATCTCTGTGCATTCACAATGGCATCAATAAAATACACCTGTGTTTGTTGTCCGTAGCATATGCCTGCCATAACCCCACTGCCACCATGGGCCACTCTATTCACAATGTTGACTCAGCAAACCGCTCACCCACATGACAACATACACACTGTCTGCCATCTGCCCGGTACAGTGACAACCGGGATCCATCCGTGAAGACAACACTTCTCCAAAGTGCCAGACGCCATCGAAGGTGAGCATCTGACCACTCAAGTGGGTTATGATGACCAACTGCAGTCAGGTCAAGACCCCGGTGAGGATGACGAGCATGCAGATGAGCTTCCCTGAGACGGTTTCTGACAGTTTGTGCAGAAATTCTTTGGTTATGCAAACCAATTGTTGCATCAGCTGTCTGGGTGGCTGGTCTCAAACAATCTTGCAGGTGAAGATGCCGGATGTGGAGTTCCTGGGCTGCCGTGGTTACACGTGGTCTGTTGGATCTACTGCCAAATTCTCGGAAACGAATTTGGAGATGGCTTATGGTAGAGAAATGAACATTCAATTCACGGACAACAGCTCTGGTGCACATTCCTGCAGTCAGCATGCCAATTGCACGCTCCCTCAAAACTTGTGACATCTGTGGCATTGAGCTGTGTGATAAAACTGCACATTTTAGAGTGGCCGTTTATTGTGACCAGCAAGGTGGATGGATTATCTGGGCAAAGGAGAAGTGCTCACTAACACAGTGCTCACTAACACAGATTTAAACAAGTTTGTGAACAACATTTTAGAGAAATAGGCCTTTTGTGTAGATAGAAAAAGTCAACTCATAAAAGATTGGAGCAAAAACAAAAGCGTTTATATTTTTGTTCAGTGTATTAACAGAAACGCCCTTTCTGTCACAAAGTGTATTTATATTCAGTTATGTTGGCCATGACACCAAGCTGTGCTTGTGTATTTGATACTGCCGCACATCGGATCTCCCTGAAAAGCCCCACAATAGGACTGTTCTCCACAATCTGTGGGCTGAGCTCTTGTTAGATCCAGTCCTCATATTGCACTGACGCTGCGGTTAGCGTAGAACATCCTGCCTCATATCAAAGGAATAGCAGCAGAAACCAAAGAGCCGACCGTCAGATGTCCAGCTAGGACAAAACTCTGACCAAACTCTCTGGACTTTCAATGGCCAGCGCTGGTGGTCTCAGGTCATATCGCAACACAACAAGAGCCAAATAGACCCGTCACCCTGACACCTCATTAAACTCCCAGCATGCTTCCCACCGTCTCCATGGGAACCAGCGGGGAACTGGCGGCATGTTCCCCCAGCCTCACGCAGGCTGGGTGGTTTGTCTAAGGGCTCCTCGGGGCCGACCCCAGGCAAACACAAACACAGCATTTCAAAAGGCAACTATAGCATGATGGGAAAGTGAAACTGCACAGACCATTCCTTCTCTGTTGTTTTACTGGAAAGCTGTTGTCTTTTGCAGGGCAGAATCCTTGCCAAAAAAAATGACAGCACCTTGAGAGCACTTAATTATAGAAAGGCCTCCTGAAAGAGTGACGGTTGACTTGCCAGGTTAATGAGTACATGAGGCAACAGAAGGTAACCGAGTACACTAAATATGTATCTTAACCTGATGATATAGTCGACCATCATAGTTCAATACGTCAGCTCTCAAAGACATGTGAGTCTAGCTGTGGTGATAGGGAGTCTTACGATTAAGAAAACCTTGTTGGACACAACATTGTAATCTATTTAAGTTCATGCTCCACAGAAGATGGTGTTTTCCCCTTGTGGTCTGACCTCTGCAAAGTCCCTAGACATTTGAGGCCACCTGGGACTTAGGTTAGCCCAGACAAACTGTCTGAATGCTGCTGCTACCTTTTCTCTTAGTGAAACAAAGGGAACCGCATTACCCAGCAAAAATGGGATTGGTTCACAATGAGGTTTTGTACGTTTTTGGGACATACCTTTTAATTAGTTTCACAGTGTAATTCAAACTAGGATACATTCTTGCTTGTGACAAAGGCACAAGGAAGTACCGACCATATTTGGAAAAAACTATCTTCTGCCTCAGGCACACATCAGCGTGAAAGCTTGATGGTTCTACACCAACTGTTACCCACGGATCAAATAGTGTCAATATAAAGATCAACTATGGCCATTACTGATGAGGTTAAAGTGCAACAGACAGAGCAGATTCAGCCCGCTGTAAAAATACAAAGCAAACAGGAAATAAGCATGCTAGACAGTGTCCAGGGAGATGACGGGTTTGGGCTGGAGTGACCTTACCTCTATAGGTCGGTGCTGGGAGGACCTGAGGTCCACCTGAAGACACAAACACATCGGGGGACAAAGGTCAACGTTGCAACACTGGAGCACCACAGAAATAGTTCGTGTGATTTCGAAACATGCCTTTCACTACATATCCTCCTGACA